>BQNB010059302.1:0-11041 GCA_026074375.1 Tanacetum coccineum
ATATTTGGCATTTTGAGTCCGTTTTTGGTTATTTTAGCTCGTTTTTAAAGGTAAAAGGCATGTGTAATTAAGCACATACCAAATACCTTTAAGCTTCTGCTTCTGATCTAGTGATTTTTTCTTTGAATCATTTAGAGTGTCTCTGATGACAACACCAGTTGGTGTTCTTGTAATTAACCTGTCATCATGTACATCATCTGATTCATCATTATTTGTTAGCTTTTCAATTACAAGACGTTCATGAGTTGCATGCATCTGTCTTGCTTCTTCTTGTTCATCTGCCTTAGTTTTGCTGATAGATTCTCCTAACTTGAGAGCTACCTTTAGATAAGGTATTATGTTATCATCAACTGTGATTGAACTTCTCTTCTTTGGAGTAGTGGTAGTCTTCTTTCCCTTTCCACCTTTACCTCTTCCTTTCTTTTGAGGTACCATGCCAATGGATAAGGTAATGTAGGTCTGATAAGCTTCTGAGTTCTTGATCTCCTCATTCACCATCGTATCTAGAATAAGCCATCCATATACTTGTGTAGCTTCACATTTACCAATAAACTTCAATCTTCCTAATACACCATCATCCTTAATTGTGTTGACATATGAACCATGTTACATGGAAATGGAAGTGTATGATAATTTTGAAAAATCTGAGGTAGGTCATGATTTCATGTCTCTTAGAGTTTTAACTGCTTGTTGTCAATTTGGTATTGGAAGTCTTCCCAAATTAACGCATCAAAATCAACATTCTTCTTGTGGAACTGACCCCACAAGATTTAAACTCTTGATTGTCAGAGTTTGTCATTACTGGACCATTTCCCAGATAGACACTTGTTGATGATGGTTGCTAGGGTTCTCCAAGGTTAATGCATGTAATCAACAAACATCCCTGAGAGCTGTTTCAGTTGACCCTTGTATCCCAGTTCACTGAGGAAGGTAACCAGTAAATCATGAGATGGAGGTGCAACGAACTCCTCGTCTGGGACTCTTGGGCAAATGCGAAGAATTTTATTAAATAGTTCGACATTAACTTGAAACTTTTTGTAATCCATGTCAAACTGATAGAAGGAAGATTTCTTGACCTTTTTTTACTGCAAACCAGAATTGCTGCATGTAGATTTCAGGAACATTAACAGTAATGAGAAAGGCATTGTATCATGGAGAATTCTTGATGATATCCAGGATGACTTGATAAGTAGATTCCTTTTGTGTCAACGTTGGATGAATCCTCATGTTGCTTGAGCCAATCTTGACTCTATCATCAATGGGAACCAATGCTTCATCACGAGCGGCTTATTGAATTTCTTCTTGATTCATGACTATGCTTAAGAATTATCCAATACAGTTTATATACAAGAACAAATATATATATATATATATATATATATATATATATATCACTGATTAGATTAATTATCCTTGTTGCTGTGTTTGTTTTAGATGATTTAGTGTTTATGTTTCAAGCAATTAAGTCTGTTTTTGACATAAATTGAGAAAAGAAGTCAACTATAGTCAATGGTCAAACAAGTCAATTTGGGTCAAACTATTCAGATGTCATATTTTGTTGTTTTACTCAAAATATGTCACATTTCGCCGAATAAAGAAATTTGTCATATTTCGCTGTTTAAAGAAAAAATTGACATATTTCACTTTTTGAAAAACTGACATATTTTGCAGAATAAACAACCTGTCATATTTCGTAGTTTAAGCTTATATCATACATATTTCGTAGAATAAGACACTGACATATTTTGCAAACTAAAATAATGACATATTTCGCAGACTAAAACAATGACATATTTCACTTTCTGAATCCTGAGCATATTTTGCAGTCTAAACTAAAACTAGACATATTTTGCATTCTTAAGCACTCAACATATTTCGCAGAATTCATAGCTCTCAAACATAAATTTTTGACAACTTTTATCATTCAAACCTTATTCACAAACAACAATAATCACTTAAGAGTCATAGTAAACTCATTACTATCAAGAATTAACTACTTTTAAGACCTACTCCATCACTTCGAGCATAAGACTAGGATTTTCACCTTTCTTTTAAGCTACAATGCATCTAGGGATCATCATGAGCATTTCTAGAGGACTTACTACCACCTACAAACTTCTTAAGCATAAAACATACATTGAAATATAACAATTTGCACATTTCACAGACAATAACTCAAAAAATCAATACAAGAGATTCCTAGATACCTAAAACATGTTTCATAGGCACAAGGACACTTATAACATGCTTATAATCTTAAACCTGTGAACACACAAACAGTTATACATATTTCGCACCATTTTTGACCATAAGAATCAACATATCTTGCAAACGAGTTAATCTTAATAAAAACTGTTATAGGTGCTTCTTAATCAACCCTAAATAAACAAAAACCCTAACACTAATAGACTCAATCACAACTTTTGATCCTATGAACCCTAAATTCAAATTTATGGTTTTCGAATGAATGAGCGTGAACTAATCTAATTCCTTTTATGAGATTAATGTTTAAGAGATTAGAAACAAGTTTCTAGTTTATCTTCAAGCTTGAAAATAGATTATGATTCTTGTTTATGAATGGTGCAAAATGTGACGATGGAGGGGAAATGAGTATAAGAGTTTTCTTATTTTGTGAAATGTGACAAATACACATTTCGCTCCTTGAGGTTAGCTGGTTTATTGTTTACCCTTTTTGGCGAGTTTAGTCCCTATTGTTTGCAATGTCTTTCATTTCCCTTTTTTATATATTAATATCATCATCACATATACATGAAAAATACTTAAATCTAGAGAGAAAGAGGATGTTTTAGAGAGAGAAAGAAATGTGTTATAAAAGAGAGAAAATGAGAGGATTACGCATACACCAAAATATAACCAACACCCTCCTAACAAGCTAGGAGGATGGTATTTATACCAAACACTAGGACGACCCTTATGGGCTTTATATTAGGCCTTGTTGGGCTGAACTAAACAACAAATGGGCTTTAAGCCTGTAACTTAGGCCTAATTAGCTTAGAAAATTCCTGTAGACTAATGTTTTCCTATACAAGGCTCAGGAATAAATAGTGACCATCACCTTACTAAAAATGAAGCTAACAATCTCCCCATAAGGGGTGGTCATTGTAATAATGGCTTCACTACTTGTGACGTTTAGATCTTGGAGCCTTGTGTACTTGGGAATTCTTTTGCAGTTCCTTTTGCATACTTGTGATCTTAGATCTTGATCTTGATCTTGATCTTGATATCTTTATCTTTTAAACTTGATATCTTGATCTTTAGCCTTGTGATAATCTTGGATACTTCTTGACTGGTGCACTTCTTAACCAACATACTCATACTTTGACATCACTTAAAGGTTAACAATCTACCTCAACATAGACCTTGTGACTTGATCTACTTGTAATCATGGACTTGATGTTCTTTGAGGAAGTTCTTATTTATTAGAGCTTGTGGAAGTGTATCTTTGAAATTTAGAGCTTTCTTCAAGTTTTAATTGATGCCTTGAATGTATCCTTGATCATTGAGTATGAGCATGTAGCCTTGACTGCGACTCAGCTGAAATGTGGTAGTTACGCCATCGACTAATCCTGCATGTTTAGGTTAGTAATAAACAACATATATGGACAAATATGTCTTTGTCATTTTGTCAATTTTAGGTTGCGATAACTATCGGTTCCCTATTTTACAGTATAAATAATGTACCTGTAATCAGGTAGATTCAAAGAATCTCCTTGACAAGGTTTCCAGCTCAAAGTGTTAGATTCTCTAACTCATAAGCATCAATTTCATCATACTTTCTAGTTCTCATTACTAAAATGTCTCAAAGCAGACAACACGATAAGAGTGAATCAGTTAGTTACTATCTGACTGATTGAGTCGTCAATACGTGTTTAGTCTTCCCATGCCCAGATGCCCTTTTGAGGCTGCCACAATAGACATGAGATCAAAAACTTGTTTGAAATTCAGTTGACATGTTAATGAATAAAGATTCTTGAACATAACAAAAGTTTTATGTTTCAAAAAGCATCTGTTAATTCTCCTTAATTCACACAGATTATATTTACGTCTATGTTGGACTCTTGTACAGCTTGTGTTCTTGATGATGAACATAAAGTGTATATGGAATTGTGTCATAATGAGATTTATTGATTGATCTCGTTGGCTCTAGACTCTATAAGTGCACTTTTGTTATTTGATGATCGGAGGCTTGAGCGGACTGCCACCTTTTCAATATCAACGATCTCAAAGTGAGAAAGCCGATAGAAGAGTGTTGTACTCCGTGAGAAATGAAACAAACTTCTTTTAAGAGAAGCCTAAGTAGCTGGGAGGGTTGTGCATTGCATCACTGGGTCCATGATGACTTGTCTTCAATACCAGAATCATCATTGTGATTACCGATAGATTATGCATTGACTCGGTTTCTGCCTAAGATTGTATGGAGGGCTTCTTTCTTTACACCCTTTATCCTTACATTTCTTTTTAATTCTTCAACCCCTTCAATGTTAAACCAATGCGTCTTCATTATCACCATGTTTGGTTTTGTGGAAACTAGAAGGGGGGGGGGGTTAAATAATATACATGTTTGTTTTATGTTTTAAATGTTAGCTTTCAAATATTTAGATTCGAGTTGTATGTTTAACCAATTCACAATATAAACAAATAATATAACAATCTAAACTAAAGCTAAATAACAATGACAATAATATGAAGAGATAAGGAAAGGAACAATCAAACCAAGACGCCAAGATTTTATAGTGGTTCGGCTACGAAGCACCTCTTCTCCCTACTCTACTCCTTGAGTATCCTACTCGAGATTTCACTATGTCAACAAGCTCCCTTTAGGCGGAGAAAACCATTTACACGTCGTTTACATTATTTTCCGATACTAAGATAAATGTCGAGTCCTAATCTTAGCTAGAACCAATCTACCACTTCACAATCACTAGACCTACACTATCGGATTTACACACAATCTGAATAACACAAATACACAAGATAATTACAATAGAGATTTGGAACTTAGAAGAAAAGAGGAGAGATCTCTAAATAGCAATTCGTTTCTTGGCGAATATGAATGTTCTTCTCTTGCACTTGAATGAGAGGGAAAAGATGAGAAGAAGAGATTAGATCACTTGAAACAAGATCTAAGAATGTTAGTGATCAAGAGATTTAGAGAGAGAAAGAAAAATTTTAGAGAGAGAAAGTTATCTAAAAATTTCATGCGAAGAGGTCTCATTTTATGCAAGGAATGGACCAATATTTATAGGCAGGAAAATCCAACGGTCACTAGGGGTGGTCCTGGCGGTCCTAGATATATAAGGGGGCCGCCAGGCCTATTAGGGGGTCGCCCAGTAGACTACGCTCCCTTTTTTGTCTTTTGGTGGGGAAGGTTGTATCTGGTATGGAACCTTCCATTTTGGGGGGGAAATTTGAATTTCAAATTTTAAGTTTAAAAAAAAACTTTTTTTTTAATTAGAAAATATTTTGTATAATTATTTTTGTGAAATTCTTTTGTAAAAATGTGATGGATAAGAGAAAAATATTTTCTTGATCACTAATCATGCTTAATGATTTGTTTGTTCATACCTTAAGTGATTACTAATCTTAGAAATGAAATTTTACAATTAATAATTTGTAAGCGTTTAGTTTTATCGTAAATGTTTTTACATTTTGTTATTATCAAAACGTTGAGAGGTCAAAAAATATAAATAACGTTTTTAGACATTATTTGGATTAACAATCTCCCCTTTTTTGACGATGCTAAAATATAAATTCATTTTGTATAAAATTAAAAGTTACAAAATTATTAAAAAGTTTTGTTCCATTTCTCTCCCTTTTTGTCGAATTTAAAAAGGATGATCGTCGAATAGTTGTAGGAAGAAAGAAATCGACGATATCAAGACTCTCCCTTGATGTGTGCTCTCCCTCGTTCGGGGCACCAAGGGATCGATCTTACAAAAATTGTTTGCTACAAAACAAAGTTAGAGATACAAGTATAAGACAAATATCTTTTAAGCAACTCATTAGATTTAAGTCACCCAAAAGAGAGTTTCATTCAATAATCAAGAAACTCATACAATAGCAAATGCAACTAATACATTCATACAACATAAAATAAAACTAGAGCTAATACGAGCTAAAACAAATTCATACAATATTTGTATGAATCATTACAGTAAAAAAGTGGTAATCATATAAGACATAATAAGGCATAGCATCTACATAGTAGATTTTGGGAATGTAGAAGATGTATAAATCAAAGATAGATGGTCGATTTTTTAGGTAGATTAATCATATAAGAATGATTAATTAAAGAGGGAGAAAGAATGGGTTGGTGACACATAATTTGGAGAGGTACAAGTTTGAGGTATAGGACGGGTAAGAAGAAAGTGAATGAAGTTGATTTCATTTTTTAAGGAGTGAAATTGGTGTCTAGAGAACTTGCAACAATGACAAAAACTTAAGTGAAAATAAACTTGAGCATGAGAAGGATGATGAATTAGTTGCAGTGGTGGTGAAGGTGGTGCATGAAAGTAGGAATTGGATGGGTTAGTGTGTGAATCAAGGATGGTGGAAATGTTGTGAAGTTGGTTGATCATTTGATCTCTTAAGGGATTGTATGATGGTGGTGAAGGAGATTGTAAATAGACTCTTGGAGGAAGTGGAGGTGAGTCTTTTTGAGAAGAAGGTGATGATTTTGGAGTGGATGTTTTGCATTTCCATACTTGTCTTACCGACATTCTTGGTTTTCTAGAGAAGTTAGAATGGTGGTTTGAGCAAGACATTGATGATGAAGAAAAGGAGGATAAAGAAGGTGAAGGTGGTAGTAAAGTATGAGAATTGGATGATTTAAATAATGGGAAAGATAAGATAAAATGGCAAAGCATGGTTTGGATAGAAGGGGATGCAAAAGATGGTTTAGCTAAACAGGGAAATGCCAGCTTGAGGGTGTAGGTAAGAGGGTCAAAGATACAAAAAAGAGGCAAACTTAAAATTTTCGTTCCCTCCTGGCGGCAGTTCCATATTATCAGGCGGTCCCAAATATATTAGGGGCCGCCGAATATTTATGGGGGCCATTTTCTAAAAAAATGAAAATTTCCAGTTTTTTTCTTTTTATTAAGTCCAGTGATTTAGGCATCTACCAAATTCAAGAATCAACTAATTCAAGCACTAATATGTGGTCCTAAACTAGCATACAAATCATTTAGCAAGTAGTAGCATTGTTTACATGTCACATTCATAAATTTTGCTAATCATAAAGCGTTAATAGGATGATAAAATGGAGAGAGTCATCCAAATCAAATGTAATTGTCATTTGCCATTCCTAGTCCTAATAATGTATTAAAAAATAATGTATTAAATAATAATAATAATAATATTAATAATAATAATAATAATAATAGTCTCAAATAGTTATGCCAACATGTTCACTTGCGTTCTCTACCCATCATGTTCTTGAGAGCTTGTCCAATTGACCTTAACCCTTCCCGGTAAGCATCTTGTTGTTGAGTTTAAAGATTTATAGTTTCAAAGAGATAGGTGTTCAAGTTATGACTTTCATGGGGAGGGTTTTGACGAACTCTAGAGACAATATTGGACGAGGGGGAGATGTTTTAGGACGGAGATGAAGAATTGGAATGAAATGATTCATTGTTATTTTCATCAATGGTATCATCCAACGGATGAGATGAGGATAGATGATTTAAAGTGGTGAAGGAGGAGCTAGCATTTGATTCATGAGGTCTTTTCTTGCCACGATCTGATCGCGTCTTTCTCTCATAATGAGGAGTGACGGGATGCATGACTCGATCATGTGAGATGTAGTGATCAATTGCTAACTCAGGAAAGACGGACACAACATGTTTGAACAATCTAGTCAAAAGCATTCCATAAGGTAGGAGTTCCTTAGGTTTGTTTCGAGTCTTTTCCATTCTTTTGAGAATGAAAAATGCTAGATTGTATCAAGTTGAGGTTTCAATGCAATAAAGCATATGACAAAGACAAGCGGAGACATGATTCTTATGACCTCCTAGACAAATGGCATTTTCAAGAATGATATCAACCCATGGTTTCATATGAGGTTGAATTTCGTAAGTTAAGATTTTGCTTTTGTCGACAACAATAGTTTTCTTGTTAGTACGAGTGACTTGACCTTGTCGAGGAATTTGAATGAAAGACTTGACGACATTTGGAGAAGGGGAAGTGGTTTTATAATGACCTTTACTCGGAACACTTATTGGCAAGTAGTCGAGTGACCACATGTCGGTGTGTGACACTTGACCTTTGAACGGTATTTTTAAGATTTGACCAAATTTCTCGAGAATGAGAGAGAATGACTTACTTTGTATAACAAAGTTGACCAAAAAATGACCCGTGGAGTTATAGTTAAAGGTTAGTTGACTATAGAATTTGAGAACAAAACGAGGAACAATTTGTTCGTTTATGTTCAACAAACAATCAAAATAAATTAATTCAAACTTAGCACAGATATGACTCATGTTTTCAAAATTTGACTTACAACCCTACCCTCATGAAATTATCATTTTTCTAGACTTGGAATTATGTTTTGTAAGGGTTGATTAAATTCATTTGATATGAATGGAATGTAGTTTCTGGTTTTTGATGATTTAGTGCGGTAATTTAAGGCATTTTTACCTAAAATAAACCAATCAAAATCATATTTTAATATCTTACACATGTGTTGATATTTTGAGTTCATGCCTAGTGTGTGCCTAGATGTAACAAATGTGGAGTAATGATTAACTCGACCTAAAAATTAAAATCTTAAGAGTTAATCCAAACGCTTCTTAGTTTAATTTTGCTCATCCAAACATGTCGAAAAATACATATGAATTATGTATCTCGAAATTTGTTCATGAGATCATTATGCATGTGTTTGAAAATATTTTTAAGTTGTATTAACAATGCATAACAACAATTTTATTATGTTCCTAACGTGAGTGACTTGAAAATAAAATTGAGATTTTTGGTTCGAAATCAATTTTTTGACAAACTAACTAATGTATGCAAATCCTATGTCTACGAGAAGTATATTAGTTATACATTGTATTCTAGTAGTCCTAATTGTTTAAATTTGAACGAAAAATGAAAAATCCCCAATTTTAATTTTTAGTGTTCATCATGAACCTTAAACTCAAATTAAAAGAAAATAGATGAAACGACTTACAATTAATGATGTTGATGATGTTATGAATGATTGTAGGTGTTGATTTTATCTCCAGTTAGTGTTTTAATCAATGATTTTAAGTTTTTAGGTTGTTTCAGTCGTGTTCGTCGCTTAAGAGAAGAAAAGGGGTGTTTTTTTATGTTTTAAGAAAATTTTTCACTAAGTGTAAAATATGGTGTCTGCTGTTGGCGGTCTCATATTTATTAGGCGGTCCCAAATATATTGGGGGGCCGTCGGGGATATGGGGGCCGCCCTCAGCAATGCGTTTTGGACTTAGTTTTGATGAAAATTTTATAAAGAGGAGTGACGTTTTAATTTGCAATTCACGAATTAAAAATGCTTAAGGTACTTCGGATGAAGTATTGAAGTTTTCACGACACAGAATAGAACACGGACTAGAATTGATACAGAAGAAGGAGAAGCGGACTAATATGATTTATGGAATGTGTTCCATCATTCCTAAACCAAGACGTATATAGTTAAACGATTCACGTTAAAGGGCTTTCGTAAGAATGTCGGCTATGTTGTCGACGGACAACACTTTTTCGATTAAGTTATGTCCTTTCTGGACATTATCACGAAAAAAGTGGTGACAAATTTCGATGTGTTTGGTTCAAGAATGTTGCACCGGGTTTTTGCTAAGGTCAATCGCGCCTTTATTGTCGCACATGATCGGGATATCGTCGAGTCGAATGTCATAGTCGATAAGAGCTTGTTTCATCCATAGTGCTTGTTGACATGCCTTTCCGTCGCTTACGTATTCGGCTTTGGTAGTGGATATAGCAAGAGCGGTTTGTTTCTTCGAGAACCAAGATGTCAAACAACATCCTACGAACGTACAAATACCGCTAGTGCTCTTTCAATCCACATAATCTCCTGCATGATCAGAGTCGGCATATACTACTATTTCTATGCCAGTCCCCTTAGGATATCATAATCCTAAGTGCATAGTGCCTTTAATGTATCATAAGATACGTTTAACCGCTTCAAGGTGAGAGGTTTTGGGAGCTTCTTGGAAGAGGGCACAAAGGCAGACACTAAACATGATATCGGGACTACTTACCATTAGGTATAATAAACTACCTATCATGCCTCGATACTTGGTACTATCTATCGACTCACACTCTTCGTCTTTTGCGAGTTTGGTATCGGAGGACATGGGGGTTTTCATTGGTTTAGATTCTTTTATGCCAAATTTCTTAAGGATTTATTTAATATATTTAGATTGATTAAAGAAAATACCATCTGTTGGGACTTAAAAGACTTCATGGATTCTTAGAAGTTACTACTGCTCATGTACATAATGGAAATTATGCTAAGTAGTTAGTAATGGTAGTATAACGTTACCACTACTAGTTAATACTGTTAGTATAATTTAGTACTGATAGCATAAAGTTATTGCTATTAATTGAAGTTAAGACTGCTTAGTGTTGAAGACAAATATAAGCTAAGTAGTTAGTGTTGTTAGTAGTAAAAGTTAAAACTGATAGTACAAGTTACTACTATTAGTATATATTAGTACTGCTAGTACTAATGTTACTACTGCTTATGTTTATTAGTGCTGCTGGTGGAAAGATTACAACTGTTTGAAGACTTTCTACTGTCAAGAGGATAAAGACGAATTAAAGAGATAAAGATTGTTTAGAGAACAAGAATGCGTGTAAAGATAAGTGTTGAGATATTTATGTACAAAATATACATAATGTATTTATTTAGAAGATTACATTTATGTTTAGAAAAGATTGAGATATCTTAGGAATGTATTGTAAGCCGACTATATAACACCCTGTGTTTTCAAGTCATTGACGACGTTGATAAATCCGCAATGTACCTTTTGTATTGTACGCATTTGCT
>BQNB010059302.1:24664-37389 GCA_026074375.1 Tanacetum coccineum
TGCAATGTAGTTTTCTCTATTTTTGTACCTTGTGTTATGATTGATCATTATGTTGCATTCTCGAGTTTTTGCCATTGTCGGGGTGTGACACAACCAGATCTCATGCAACTACCAGACACAAAGGCAAAGAGATAGCCAAATCAATCACACCTCCATCTGAGTCAGCTTCTAAAGAAGACAATGATCTAGAACAAGCTTAGAGAGATAAGGAAATGCAGTAAAACTTGGCACTCATTATAAAATACTTCAAAAAGATCTACAAACCTACCAACAACCTCAAAACTTCTTTAAACTCCAGAAATAAGAATGTGGATACTACTCCAAGATACGTGCATGAAAATCAGACTGGTCAGTTTAGGAATCAGAGGACAGTGACTGTTGTTGGGGCTAGGGAGACTGTAGGCAGTAAGGTAGTGCAGCAGAGGGGGATACATTGTTTCAATTGCAAGGATTTTAGGCATTTTGCTAAGGAGTGCAGGAAACCAAAAAGGGCAAAAGATTACACTTATCATAAGGAAAAGATGTTGATGTGCAAACAATCTGAGAAAGGTGTTCCATTACAAGCAGAGCAAGCTAATTGGCTAGAGGACATGAATGAAGAAATTGATGAACAAGAACTGGAAGCACATTACAATTTCATGGCAAATATTCAGGAGGTCTTGCCTGCAGAATAATGATCTGATGCTGAGCCATTGGAAAAGGTACAATATGATGCTGAATATAATGTGTTTGCCAATTAGAGACACCATTCTGAGCAACCTGAATCCATTAATGACACACATGTAGTGGAAAAGGATAATAGTAATGTCATTCCTGATTCACCAAATATGTGTGATAATGATAATCAGGTTGACCAAAATGCTAAAGAATGTGATGATGAGCGTGTTGTGCTTGCTAATTTAATTGCAAATTTAAAACTTGATACTGATGAAAACAAAAAGATTCAAAAGCAATTAAAGAAAGCAAACACATCACTCTCTCATGAATTACAAGAGTGCAAGTCTGCACTTAAAGAGTGCAAATCTAGTCTTGGGGAGTCTAATAGAACTCGAGATAGATATTTAGTTGCACTTCATGATAAAGAGGTTGAGCTGGAGAAGTACAAAAGTTTTAAAGACCGTACAATTGAAAATGATACACTTGAACATAAAAGAAACTCTAGGACTATTAGCTCAAAAGGAACATGACAGACAAGAAGGTTTGAAAATAAAAACATATGAAATTTCTGTTGTCAAAGAGAAAAATGATGAGTTAGTCAAACAGAGTCTTTTAACAAAATCAAGTTATAAAGGTATTATCAAAGAGAAAAATAAGCTTATAAAGGATTTGAAACTTCAAGAAGGAAAAGATATTAACAAATTGATTGCGGTGGAAAAACAACTAAAATTTCTAAATGAAATTGTGTATAAACGTAATCAGACAATTCAAACCATGCATATGTTAGCTCCCAAAGGCTCAACATATAATGGAAGACCAACTTTTGCAAATCCTATGTACATCAAGAAAGCTCAATCTGAAAAACCATGTTTGTATGAGATTCCATATGACAAATGTGATCTTGAAAACTTATTTGCTCTTGATAAGGAAGAGACATTAACTCTTGAACAAGATAGTAGATCAAAATTGAATAAAGACTTAGTGAAACCATACGACTACACAAAGCAAAACAGTCTTTATGAAATTTTTAAACCACTGTCACGGGAATATCTTGATCAGTTGGCACATGCAAATGAAATTCGAAAGAAAATGTGGAGAAATCTTTTGTTAAACGTAAGCCACACATTGTAAAAAACATAGGTTTTCTACCTACTCAAAAATTGATAAGCAATAGTAGACAAGCTTATAATGTAATGACCAATAACATAATTCATTTCAAAGAAATTGTTTATTTAGCTTGGGAAAAACATACGTATGATAAATTTCGTGCACCAACTACTGAAGATATGATCGTGCCTTTGAAAACTTGTTTGATGCCTCTTACACTAAAGACACAAAATGACAGTTTCATATTTGTAAATGAACTTAAACAAGAGGTGTTTGCAGATTTACAGTATGTTCAATCACTTGAAAAAGATATTAACGAACTTAAATCTGACAAAGCTAATTTTTCAAATATATATGATCTACTTCTTCAAGAGTGTGTTTCAAAGGATGTTAGGTGTTTTTATTTGCATTCTTTATCTGATCTAGATGCACATACTAAATTGCAATGTCTATATCTCCATAAAGTCAAAGAATGTGAATGTCTTGCAGAAAAGCTTTAAAAAAAGCTGAAATTGTTAGTAAAGAAGTTTATAATGAGCTTTTAAGAAGTTTTGCTAAAATTGAAAATTACTCAATTTCTCTTGAACTTGCTTTACAACAATATCAAGAACAAATGAAAAGTGACATAGTTTGCAAACAAAGAACATTGCCATAAGTGAGTTAAAGAAACTCATTGGGAAAATGAAAGGAAAATATATGGATACTAAGCTTGATAAACCATCTGTTGTTCGACAACCAAATGCCAAAGGATTCTAAAACCATCAATTTTAGGAAAACGGACTTCTTTTTTAGACTCTCTGTAGAGGAAAAGTTTTAAAATAACAAAGTCGGTTACCAAAACTAATGTGTCAAAGGGTTTATCAAAACCAGTCACTACACAGATTTTACCTCAAACAGCAAGACAAGCTATAAGAAACACAAATGTGATTAAACTAGGAATGTATCAAACTGACACTAGGACAACACAAACTAGAGCACCACAGTTGCCTTAGAATTTTAGGAATACTAATCCTCATGTGTCTACCTCTACAGGAGTAATTCACAAAACTAGTGTTAGCAGGCCACGACTTAGGATCACTCAAATGAAAGAAAAGGTCATGCACAAAAATAGTCAAGTGAAGTCTAAGAAGACAGAATTAGAAGACCACCATACGATTTCTAGTATTTCTAATAAGACAAAGTCTGTAACTGTGTATAATGACAGTTTAAAGTCCATAACTTTGAATGTTAATGTTGTTTGTGCTACTTGTGAAAAATGTGTGATTAATTCGAATCATGATGATTATGTTTCTAAATTTTTAAATGGCGTACCACCAGCAAGACCCCCCCACATCTACCACCCCCCCCCCCCCCCACCCCTCCCCCCCTACCCAACCCCCCCACCGAGCACCACCCAACCCACACACTCGTACACCACCCCCTCCACTCCCCCCCCCCCCCCCCCCCCCTACACACATCACCCCACCCCCGCTCCAGCCGCCCCCCCCCTTCTCCGCCCCATCATCCCTTTCCCACAAAACTCGAGACACCGCACTCCCCCCCTCAACACCCCCCCCTTTTCTTCCACAAACCCCCCCCCCCCACCCAACTCCCCCCCCCCCCCCCCCCCCATCCACGCCAGCCCCCCACAACAAACGCCAACTCACTACCCCCCGACCCAATACCCCTCCCCCCGCAACCCCCCCCCCCCCACCCGCACACCCCCCCACCCCCCCCCCCCCCCCCCCTACACCGCCCCCCCCCCCCCCCCCCCCCCCCGATCCCCCCCCCACATCCCCCCCCCCCACCCCCCCTGAACACCATCACACCACCCACCACCCCCCCCCCGCCCCCGTACGCCCTGACCCCATCCGGAAGCGAGCCTGCCTCCCCCCCCCCCCCCCCCCGCCCCCCCCCTCCCCGTGTCAAGCCCTAACCCAGCCCCCCCCCCACCGCCACCCCCACCCACCCCCCCAGGCCCCCCACGCCCCCCAACCACCTCCCCCCCGCCCACCCCAGCAACTACCAAAGACCTCTCACCCCCGATCCCCCGTACACCCCCCCCCCTCAAAAACACCACCACCCGATAACAAAAAGACAACACCATCGGCAAGTTAACCACCCACAACTAAAACAAACTAAAAAAAATAAACACAATATAAAACAAGCCCAAAAGACTAGAAACACCAAGAACAAGAGGTAAAGACACACCAAAACAACATAACAGACACCCCCCTACAACCTCCAATACACCCGCAAACCACAAACGAAACAACCACAAACAATACTAAAATAATCCCCACACTCCCCAACACACACACCCCTAAACCCCCTAACACCAACAAACTACAAAAACCACCACCACTACCCAAACCAAAAAATACCCCCAAACCCAAATAATAATAACAAAACCCAAACAACCAACCCACCAATCCCTTCCGCACGAAACCCAAAACACCCATGTACACAACGCAACCCACCACACAAACGTGCCAAACAAACCACACAAAAAACACCAACCGACGACCACCGAACCAAAAACACCCAAACCCCCCGACCACCCCCCGCCCACCGCACCGCCACCCAAACAATCCCTAACCACCTCCACAAACACCCCCTACCACCAATCCACGCCCCACAACAAAAACCCCCAACACCCACCCAACCACCATGCAAACACACACCCCACCCAACACACAAAACCCCCCACCCACCCACCCCAAAACCAAAAGCCACAAAACAACCCATAACATACACCTACACCGGGGGAACCCCCCACACCCGTGGCCAATAGCGGTAAACAAACTGACGACGAAGACGACACACCAAAGGAAATACCACCTCCCAACAATACACCAAAGAAGGGAACAAAGAAGGAAAACGAAAAAATAACCAATTACCCGCTCCGGCAGGTACCATTAGGAAACCCTACCAGTGCGGGTGGACGCACCTCCCCTACCACACCCGGGCACCGGGCGCTCCCTTCCCGCCACAGCCCGACGAACCACCGAGGGCCTGCTAGCTGCCTGACGTGCGACGTCGGTCGCCACACCCACACAACGACAATACGCTCGCGCCCCGCCCCGCCCCCCCCGACCCCTGAATCAAACGGCCTGGGGCCTCCGCGGGCCGCGTGGGGCCGATGCGCGGCACACACTACGGGACCAGGCCCCTGCCAGAATCGCGGGCTCCACCGGGGCGCGGGCATAGCCCACAACGCCCACCCGTCCCCCCCCTCCGCCCCCCCTCCCCTCGGCGGCGCCCTCCCTCCCCTACAACCGGCAAAAACAACCCGGCCCGGCCCCCAACAATGGGCCGGGGTGAAAAGGCATGCCGGGACCGGGGCACGGGCGCGGTCGGGGTACCTCTCGCCGGGGGTCAGGCGACTGGCGCACGGGTGGGTGGGGGGGGGGGGGGATCGCGGGACAGCGGCCCCTGGGTGGAGGAGGGGACAGCCACAATACACGGTGGGGCGCACCTCACCGGAGGCCCCGGTAGGACCGGCTGCGAAGACCCCATCCCGCGCGGCCCCAGCCCGGACCCGAGGACGGGGTGACAGTATGACCATCGATTCCACCGAGTAGATCTCCGCCGGTCGGCAGCCCACAGTCGCGAGGGGCCAGGGAGTCCCGAGGGCCACGGGGGCGTGGAGGTCGAGGGGGGCGGGGGAGCGGGCGGGGGTAAGGCGGTGGGGGGCTCATAAGCCCCGGGCGCCCGCGCCCTAAGGTCTGCCGTTGGAAAGCGATACTCGCTCAACCCCCCCCACCCTTCCCCCCCCAACGGGGTCCCCCCCGACTGCGCCCTTGCGCCCTGTCTTGTGGGCGGGGTCGTGGCCGGGGCGTGCTGGCCTCGGTGTTGTTAGGATGGGTGTCAGGACGCGGGTGGGGGTGTGGAAACGGCGCACCGGCGCCCCACGGCGCCGGTGGCCGACCCACGCCTTGCCAAGCCCGCCCCTGACCCCGGCAGGCCCGGTGCGAGAAGAGCCCCCCACCGCCAGGGCCATATGGCCCGCGCCGCCCGAAGCGCAACCCCCCGACCGACAAGTCGGGCCCCCGGCGGACCCCGCCCCACCGCACCGAAGGTGGCGAAAGGTGCCCCCCGCCGCCCGCCCTCGCCGCGGGAAACCGACCGGGCAGGCGCCCCCACCAAGCCACCCCCCCATACCCCCTAACACCCCCCCGACCCCCATAGGGGCCAAGGGCCAGGACCACACCGGCCCAACCCCCACCGCCCCCACACGTGAACTGGCCCCCCCACAACGCCCGCCCCTCAACCTCCGCCCCAGCACCCGCCCTCGCCGAAACCCCCAGCCTGGCCCCGCCTACTGTTTAGGAAACGCACCGAGACTATGGCTGGGGACTGGCCTCGGTGTGCCGGCCTGCCCCTCGGCTCCTACTTTTGTTGTTTGTGGTTTAGTGTTGGAAAGACCCTTCACCCCAGGCGCCTACCGCCGGGGGGCCATCCGTATGGGGTAGGGTGACCCCCCGGGCACATGGGAGCGAACCCCGCGGATCCTCCTGTTAAAACTCCTTGCCGCTTTCGGGGCCGTCCATGCTCCGCCGACCCATTTGACGTTCGGCCGGAAGTCCCTGACACCAACTCGATTCTGTGCTGCCCCCCTAACCTCCGACCCCAGTCGAGCCCCCCGGACACGCGCGACCGGGCGCGGCCGCCCCCGGCGGGGGGGGGGTCCCGGGGGTGGGCCGCGGGTGAGCGGCCGGGTGGGCCTCGGCGGCCGGCGTCCCGAACAGCCCACCCAACCGCGCACAGAGGTGCATTGCGGGGCGAACCTGGAGCCCCCCGGGGACGCACCTAGTCACGCGGCCCCGTAATCGGGTCACGGGGGGGCGCGCGCGCCCCGCTTGTGACGGCCGGGTGGCGCCCGCCAGCGCTCGCCCACCCACGGCGCAAATGGCCCCACCGGGCAGCGCGGCCCGCCGGGCCCCCTTCACCCGAGCGGGGGCAGAGCCGCCGCCGCCCCGGGTGCAGCATTTGGCTCCCCATCGGAAGCGGTGGGAACCATGATCTGCGCCAACGCGTGCGCGCACTCGCCGTCACAGCTAGTAGACCCCCGCGGGGCTCCCCCGGGTCGGCACCTGGGCTCCCCTGACCCCTATCCCGCCCCCTACCCCTCACACCGCGGGCCCGCCACCCAGGCCGGAACCCGCGCCCCGGCCAGCGCGTCTCGCCGATGGCTTCAAAACGCGCACGTGTCCGCCGGACCTCGCGACGCGCCAGGTTATCATGCGGTCCCTAGTGCGCGCGCCGCGAATAGTACCGGGGAGCCAAGGGCCCGGTTCGCAGCATTGAACCATCTTTTTACGGCGCCTTCCTGGGGCGAACGTTCGTACCGAGTGACTGCCAATGCCCACCGCGGCGGGGGGCCGTCGAACTGTCGGCTCCTCCCCTAGCAGGGGGGCCTACCCGGGCCGCCTTGCGGAGAAATAACCCGACGCCCCGCCACTCGCAGGACAAACATCGCCACGCGAGCGCGCGTAGCTGCAGTACAGAGGAACCAGCGCGCGCCCGCGCGCCCCCCTCAATGAGCGACCCGCCTGCAGCTCAGGCGACCCACCCCATGGCGCGCCCACGTGCGGCGAATGCGACCGCCCTAACGCGACAATTGTGACGGGCTGCGACCCCTAAGTAACGAGCGTGGTATGAGGAACTGCCCGGTGCCGCCACCCCTGCTAGCATAACACCGCTCTTGTGTGTCCGCCAGGTCGACTCAGCCTCGCCATCAAAACCACCATCTCGGGCACTGACAGCCCATCTGTACCCACACAGCCGTTGTCGCTCTGCGGCCTATGCCTTGATTCGGCTCCTTCACCCCCCCACCAACAACACCCATCCTATATTGCGAGGGTCTCATCTGTGTAGTCACCAGTAGTTACCTCCTGCCAGTACACTATGGTGGGCTAGTGAACCTCTTTGGCATTGGTCTACCTTCCAAACCCCCACGGGCTCTCTCCCCCGTTCCGCGTACGACGCTCCCCCGTGGGCTGAGCCTTAACCAAACACAGCGCGTGGGCGGCGACCCAGGCTGCGGCAAAGGAACAGGCCCCATAGCTTACTGATGTCCCGGCCTCACAAACAGAAGCTACCGGCTGGCCAAGCAACACTCTGGGTGGCTGCGCGAGGTGGGCGGTAGCTATCTGGGCCGAAAGGCATAAGGAGCTGTATACGCCGCGAGAGCGGCACACACCCCCCGTAGCCGGGCAGCCAATG
Organism: Tanacetum coccineum; assembly: GCA_026074375.1. NCBI lineage: Eukaryota > Viridiplantae > Streptophyta > Magnoliopsida > Asterales > Asteraceae > Tanacetum > Tanacetum coccineum. The sequence continues at coordinate 32,636 of BQNB010059302.1, forward strand.
GAACAAGCGCAGCATGCCGGGAGATCACGGCACTGAGCGTAACCACGCGCCCACACGCCCTACATAGAGCGCCACACACCCGCGTCGGCGACCCGGATAAAAAGCCGCCCCCCGAGGGCCGGGTGGGCGCCAGACCACAGGCTGCACAGCCGACGGGCACACGACACCGCCATGCGCTCACGACCGCACGCCGTGGCCCGCGGCACCCTTCCACCAAACCCGAGCACCACCGCGGGATATACCCGGCGCCCCCGGCCTCCATGGCTTTCTATAGACTGTCGGCTCAACGTAGTCCGGGACGCGGTACCGCCGAACCGTGCGACGCCGGGCCGCGGGGGGCAGCGAACACTCACCATAGCGGTGCACACTCGAGGCTCCCCTAGAGCTGGGGGCCGCACGACGAGCATGCCACGCGCGCCGACCCCCCGCCCTCGCCCAACAAGCAACGCAGCTGGGTCGCAGACACTAAAGTTGGACCGGTCACTTCACTTGTGCTGACCAAAGCGGACCGAACTATCGTATGGTCGGGGAAGGCCTCGGACCGCGAGTGGGCCCGGCAATGAGAGAACTCCCCCCGCCCCCACCGGGCATCGGGGGCGCTAAGTCCCCAGCTAGGCCAAACCAACACCGCGGCCCTGGGGCCTACCCGCCGGCCGCACCCCCCGTCCCCACGGGTATGGGTACCACCCCGGCGACAAGCCAGGTCCGCCCGCCCCGAGCCAGCACACAACGACCCAGCGGTTCGCGCCGCCCCGACACACACCAGCAAATGGGAGCGGTACCCGCGATACCCGCAGGCCCCGCGGCCCCGATGGTGAGGTGGACACGGCGGGCCACTCCTGGCTTGAGAAACCCCCGAATCCACACCCTCATACCCATCCCTCCCCTCTACTCTAGTATGGGCTACCACCCGTTGGCTACGTGCCTAACGGATTAGTGATCCCTATATCCCCCTTAATATCTACATGACACATATTCCCAAATTAATTGGGGGGGTCCCCAGGGGAGGTATAAAAAGGCTCGCCGTAGACTCCCGGACCTTCCCCTTAATCACGACATTACAGACCTTTTCACCATAAAGCGTGTGCGAAGTCGTGCTCAGGGCCTACGCCGGACCCGCTCGCGGCGTCCCCTTTCCCAACACCGCCCACGCGTGGCCAGGCCAGCGGCTGCGACCGATTTGGTGGTGTGGGCAGCGCGGTGGGCTTGTGATGTCGGCGGGCAGGGCGGCCAACGCCCCGACAGTCCTCGAGCCAGGGGCGGGCACCACCCAGCAAAATACACTGTTTCCGAGGCGTCCGTACCCCTTGCTGGTGCGGGACGCAAGGGGAACCAAGCGGCGGACTTTGCCCCCCCCCTACCCAACACGTCACCAACAAACACCAAATACCCCCACCTACCCCACCTTCCCCACCACAAGAAAACTTTCCCCCTAATCAAACCAGACAATATCAACGTTATCGTAGGGCGTTGACATACTAAACACACACCCCACCCCCACACACCACCCGGCCCAGACTCTCACCCAACCCCGACCACATGCGTCCCACACCCCGTGGCGCGTAACTAGACGGCCGAGCCGCGCGGGGACGCACCGCCACGAGGGGCGGCCTAGCGAGGCTGCGGACGGGCGGCGTGCGGGTGGCGGGCACGCAAGTGAGAGCTTCAGTGAAACGTGAGACGAGCCGAGGGTCAAGGCTAGCCCGACACCCGCTCCCCCAATCACCCAACCGGCCCCTCATCCTCGCCCGGCGGAATCTCCTAGCAGAGCCCTCTGGCCGTCCTCCACCTCCCCGCGGCTCATTCCACATCCTAGTCCAATCAACAACAAAGTCGCCACATCATCACCCCCCATATAACGCTCTGACCTCTTAACGTTCCCACCATATGGAACCCGGCATCATTATACGATTCCGACCCTCGCCCGACCGCCGGGTTGGTAGAGGCGCCCGGAGATCGACACGCGGCCGGGCTATGCGGGGGCCCCTGCTGCGCAGGATAAGTGAGTCGATGACTACATGGCCCCCACAGGGAAGCTGCTTCACGGAATATAATACCATAGGGTCGGGCCCGGGGGGGGGGTCTCTGTCCGAGGTGGTTTTATAGGTTCTAACTCACACCAAGATTTCTCTCTCTTACTCACAAGTAGTACGAACACATTACTAAAATCCCACCCTTTAAAGCTACGTATATACCTATGGGGTGGGGTTGGTTTGTGTTTTGGTTTGGGATTGTGAGGAAGTGAAACACAGTTTTCATACTGTAGTTATTAGTTGGTAGTTTATAAAGCACTTGAAATTGTTAATTAATTGACCTAAGTGTATTAAATGATTGTTGAGTTTTATTTCAATTAGCTCGTTTACAGAGTAGATCACACACTTACGAAAAACCCCCCCCTACAGCCCCACGACCACACTAAAAAGGAATAGAAACCCGCCTTTCCCCAAAGTTCCTTCCTTTACCCATACACCCCCCCCCCACAACCCGCCTTCAGTCCTGCTATCAGTATCGCCCCACCCCCGTGGAGGTAATAAATTATGAGCTTATGTGCACGAAGTCGGCTGTTCCGGCTAGATTGTGTCCCATCTGATTCCAATCTCCGGTCGCGGTGGCGGCGGATTGGTAGAATCGGACACTTTACAGAACGTGTTTATAGGTGGGGTCGCGTGTGTTGTTGCCGACTTGTACACGGTCGCAGCGTTCACTCTTGATGGGGGGTACTCTTGTCGGTTTTCTTCAGCGTTCTTAGCGATGGGGTTTCGGTGTGGTAATGATCGGGCGGCGGTTATCGTCAAGGCAGGGGACTCAAAATCTATTGTACGATGAGAGACATAATGCTGTAAACACGGTGGGTGTCGAGATAGGGGCGCAACGTATGGCGTGAAGAGGGCATATGTCCGACAGTTCGCTGATCGGTGCTATTGTGGAGTTGTCGTCATGGCTGGTTGTCTACGCGTGCTCCGGGTCGTACGTGCGTAAAACAACTAGAATCGAAGCCCGCAAAGATGTTCGGCTGTTCCTCGGTTCGACGGGCGTTGTGACGCATACTCCAACCGCAGCACTTAGCGTCAAAGCAATATTATTGCTCTCGTCCAGCCTTTGCCCGGTCCTTTTCAATAAGCCTTTTCTGACTCACCATCAGTAATAAATTTATGGATTTGGATCAAATACCCATTCCTTTCGTCTGGAGGTTGTGGTTCTTTCCCATCCCAGCCCCCACTCCCACAAACCCCCCTCAAATACAACCCCTAAACACATCCCACAACCCCACCCCCCCCCCCATCCCGCCCAGCCACACCTCCCCCCCCCCCCCAAGATCAACCCCCAATGTATTACATACCCCCCTCCTCCACCTTCCCCATCACTGCCACACATGAAGACTTGAATGACACCCCACCCCACATCGCCCCCCCACCCGAATCCAACTCCAAAAACGCGTCCACCCACCACCACCCACCCGCATGTTTGTACGAATAAAAGTTACAAATGTGTCGTGTGGTCTACTATTGACTACACAACACACACAGTAGTAATTCACCAAAACTAGTTTAGCCACAGGCCAAACGACTAGGATCTCAACTCAAAAGCAAGAAAAAGGTTATGCTACAAAAAATAGTCAACGGTAAGCAAAGAAGAAGAAGACCAGAAATCAATACATCCACCACCACCAAACCCAACCAACACACCAAAACCACCATATACACATAAATTAACGATTTCCTTCCTAGTATTGACTTATTCTAATAAGACAAAGTCTGTAACTACGTATAATGACAGTTTAAAGTCCATAACTTTGAATGTTAATGTTGTTTGTGCTACTTGTGAAAAACGTGTGATTAATTCGAATCATGATGATTATGTTTCTAAATTTTTAAATGGCGTGAATGCTAGATCTAAGAAGCCTCAAGCAGTGCCCATTAGACCTAGAAAACTCATAAGAAAAGCGAACCAATCTGTTGCAACACCCTTTAAGAAAACAGTAGCATCAGACTCCACTATCCAGAAATCCAAGAGTTACTATAGGATGCTTTATAAGAAAAGAAGCAAGGCATGGAAATGGTGGATAGAAAATAATGCCCATCAGGATATAAATAGGTTCCTAAGACAAAATGAAATGGGTGCCTAAAGTTAGGAAAGAAGATGTGAACACAAGTATTAATCCAACCATAGATAATACATCTAGGATAACTAATGTCTTAAAACTCACAAATACTTTAGGATCCAATTTGTCAAATGTTCCATCGTCCTCTAATTCTCTTGCAGATTGTGTAACTCATCCTATTCATTGTTAACTCTAGATGCACAAAGCATACGACGGGAAATCTCAAGTTGTTGTGCAATTTTGTTAAAAAATATTTGGGTACAGTACTGTTTGGGAATGATCAATTTGCACCAATTCTTGGTTACAGGGATTTGGTTTAAGGAAATATAATGATCATAAGGTTTTATTACGTTGAAGGCCTCAATCACAATCTCTTCTCGGTTGATCAATTTTGTGATGCGAATTTGGAGGTTGCATTCTGGAAATCAACTTGTTTTGTTAGAGATATTCAGGGAAACGATTTACTTACCGGTAATCGTAGATCTGATTGTAACCTTTGCCCTTTTTGTGTTCTGAATATTTCATTTATAGTCCTTTGACTATTTGACATTTGTCAGTTTATTCAGATTTTTATACCGTGTTGACGGTGGTGATTTTATGAGATATGTGATGATTTGAGGTTTATTGTGATTAATAATCCCTTTTGGAAGGT
>BQNB010059303.1:0-31307 GCA_026074375.1 Tanacetum coccineum
CATGCCATCAAATAAGGGGGAGCGTACACCAAGGGGGAGCATTTTTAAACGTCCAACTCATTACATTTGCAATCATTATGTGCCTTTCCTCCATATGATAATACTCTTATTATTATCAATATATTATGTTGCACGAAACTAACTCTTAATGTAGGTTAAGTCTTTGTAAGAAATCTGATCCATGGATTCTTTAGCAACGAAGGTCAATAAACAAGGGAATGCAATGAGCTAGGGGAAGCTCGAGGGTATCAAAATATATAACTTGGAGTTGAATAAAGAGGGATGATAGGAGCAAGACTTCACTGGGGATGATGCAAGCTCACATTTTTACCAAGAAAGGGGTTGTAGAAATGAGGAGACGGAAGTGTAGCAGAAAGCTCGCCTTTTGGAATAAAGAGATTGGAGTGTCCACCTTTTTGTTCGACAAAAGGGGGAGAAGAAGTGTAAACGAGTAACTTTTAATTTTATTATGAGTTACAGTTTACATATTTTGTCATCATCTAAAAGAGAGAGATTGTTAGTGCAAATATTATGATATTTAATCTATACAGTCTCTTTGTGTTTTGGTGATGAAAAACATGTAACTTGTAATACATAACGTAAAGTGCGCAAGTTACTCGTAACCACAAATCATCAATACATACATTCATCAACTTCTCTCGACGTCTCAAGTATGATTTAACACATGTTTCAATATGTTTGTTATATTATGATCAAACCATTTAACATACTATAGAAAATGTCATAATAATATCTCGGAGTCACTACGTAAAAGTTGGCGTAAAATTTTTTATTTAGACGTAAGTTTCCACTTGACGTAAACTTGATTTACGATCAAAGAAATAGATTTTTTTTATCTTACACATTTTTATAAATGTAACAACTTTTTTTTACCAAATTAAGTGGAAAAACTAGTTTTGTATAAATAAGAAATGTTTTATTTGGTAATTATTTCAAAATTAAAATCTGGCCATTTTTTCGCCTAAAACATGTCCTACCTTCACCAAATAAACATTTCACCACAAAAAGAAAAAAACATGAGCGTCTTTATAGACGGTAATGGTCCCTTAAATAGGGCGACGATCCCCTTAATTATAGACGGTCCCCAAATATATCTGGGACCGTGGCTACTGAACGAACAAATTTCTACTGCCTATAAATAGTGGATCATTTCTCACTTTAAACCAACCTTTTTCACACAGTTTTAAACCAGATTTTCTCCCATGTTTAGCACATTTTTCATACTCTTAAAACCACCACAAATCCTTGATCATAATGCTTCTAACTCTCATTTGTTGTAAGCATATGTCTCCTTGATCATCCATATATGCAAACTTAGAGATCTTGCCATCCACACCCATATAAAGATCCACCACAACAAGATTAATGCACTTGTTATCTTCATTCATTGAAAGCTTCTTATCAATAGAAGTTCAACATCATCAAGCTTAATTTTATTGATGTTTACATTAGGCACTTATATCCTTTTGACTATTGTGTCTTGGATCTCATTTTGTATCATCATCATACATTACTTAGATTAAAGATTAGGTGGTTTATGTGTTTAGGACTTAAAACACATGGTTTGTTATGTTGGGCCACAAAACATAAAGGGTTCGGTTATGCCTGAAGAAGAACTCGACATTTAGCTTACTGTTGGAAAAAGTTGTAACTGGCGTAGGGGTTTGTTATGTTGGGCCATAAACATAATGGGTTTGGTTGCACCTGAAGAAGAACTCGACATCTAGCTTAGTGTCGAAAAATAATGTAAGCAACGTTGTAAGGTTTTCTCCGCCGCGAAGGGAGATTTTTGACTAGTGAAGTAACTCTCGAGTTGGGCACTCGGTGAGTGGAGTGGGGCGAAGAGGAGCTTCGTGACCGAACCACTATAAATCACCGTGTCTAATTTGTAGTTTCTTTTACCTTTAGCTTTACATATTTATTTGCATTTATCACTTTATATTTATATTTGCATTGTGTCTATAATTGTGTGGATTGTTGTTTATATTGTATGGATTATGATTGTGTTGTGGATTGAAGTTAATATTGTGGTTGTGTTTGTATTGTTATGACATGCTCTATTTGTTATAGATTTATTATTGACACTTCTCATATTGCGTCTAAATTAATCGGATAGTTGATACAAAAGATTTAAGTTTTTAAATGGAAACGTATTCACCCCCTATACGTATTCCACATTCCTTATTTCCTAACTATGTCAACTCACCCACTTAAACATGGTTAGTTTTTAACCAAGCCTATTACATGTAAGGAATACCCAAACATCTCTAAAATCTCTTTTGAGCACTTCACAAACGTTTTTATCAAATGGATATTTTAGTTGGTTGACCTTGAGTGTAAGAATAATGGAAATGTCAAAGCGTGAAGTACAATTGGGGGGTTAGCAAGAACGGCCATTTAAAAAGCCAAAATCCTGAAAAACCAAGACAGGATTCTGGCACGTTGGTCACGCGTTGACGCGTGGGCAGCGCCCCACTCTCGAATTGGTTTTCACCAATTTGGGATTTTGGCCTATAAATACACCTCCTTGGCTCTTGTATTCTTCACCTCTTGCAATTCTTTCTTTCTTGTCTTTTCTCTTCTCTTATCCTCTAAGTCTAACACCTCTTGTGTTCTAATCTTCTCTTCCATCATCTATTGAATATAACACATCTCCTCAAGAGAGTCACACAAGTACCTAATCCACACTTGTGTATTATTAGTCAATGGTCTCCTTTCTCATACAATTTCTTTTAGAATCGAGTCTCTAGGTTAGGTTAGGACTTGATTTGAACAATCAACTTTTCATTCAATTTGGTTGTAAGGGAAGTCTTGTATCTTAGTGATCAAGTCTAGATCATTGGGTGATCTAGTTGAGGTTTGGTATACTTCCAAGGGAAAGTTCTTAGTGGCCCTAGTTGATCTTAGTGATCCTAGAAGAAAAGTCGAATCACGGGTGTCACACCCCCAAAATATCATAGCGGAAAGGTAACCAAGATCGTAAATTCATAGCACAAGAATACAAGAATATAAAGAAAGACCTCTATATGAGTCGTTAAAATAACATTTGATTTCATTTGAAAGTTTAACAAAAGGACATGGTTTACAAGAGTTCACAACATAACTGCATGAAGATTTTAGTACATAACCAAACATTTATAAGTAATGCAATAAATCTTCAATGTGATGATGTTGTGAACTCTTGGAAACCATGTCCTTTTGTTAAACTTTTAAATGAAATCAAACGTTATTTTAAATGACTCATGTAGAGGTCATTCTTCATATTCTTGTATTCTTGTGCTGTGAAGTCACGCTCGCGGTTACCTTTTCGCTGCGATATTTTAAGGGTGTGACAGATTTGTATCTAGAGCCAAGGCTATAGAGAACTAGGTTGCATTATTAGGCCCAGACTATAACCATTGCATCATAAACATTCCGCACACATAAATCACTAAACTGTCATGCATGCTCATTTACTTTAACACTTTCTAAATCAATGCTAAAACTTATTCTAGACATTGTTAGTGATACAATGGTCTTTAAAACCTTTTCATGCCCTTACGTAATACCATTTTAGATGAAATTGAAACTCTTCACTTTTTGTCAGTCCCACTAATTACCTTACTATCCAACTCCAAGTTTAAACACCCGTCCTATACGTTAAAACAGGTACGTCATCTTGTAACCCGCCACCTGAAAACATGCCGATTAACTCGAACACGACCTTAACCTATCACCTCGTAACGTCTCATTTTTGGAATACGAATTTTGGAACACGACTCGTTAACGTCTTATTTTTTATTTTAAAGAAACATGCCGCCAAGAAGACAAGGTCTAAGTTATGCCGCTATTGAACAACTAATAGCCCAATGTGTGGTTGATGCAATGACAGCCTACGAGGCTAACCAAAACAGAGGTAATAGGATTAATAATGAAGCTAGTGGTTGTGCTAGTAGAGGAGAGCACAGAACTCGTAGTTGTTCCTACAAAGAATTCTTGATCTGCAAGCCTCATAACTTTAACGGGACTGAAGGAACTGTTGGTTTAGCAAGGTGGTTTGGGAAAATGGAATCTGTGTTCCGCATCTGCAACTGTGCAAAAAACCGCCAAATGAAATATGCTACTTGCAGCTTGCTGGATGGTGCATTGACTTGGTGGAATGCCCATATACAGTCTGTTGGAATTGATGCTACTTATGAAACAACTTGGAAAGAGTTAAAGAAGATGATGACTGAAGAATACTTCCTGAGGAACGAAGTACAGAAGATGGAAACTAAACTTTGGAATTTAACGATTAAGGGAACTGACATTGTTGGTTATAACAAACGTTTCCAAGAGTTGGCATTACTTTGTCCCGGTATGTTCACTCCTGGATATAAGAAAATTGAACGATATATGTGGGGACTCACATAAGACATTCAGGGGAACGTTACCTCTTCCTGAAAAACCAAGATTCAGGAAGCAATCCGCATAGCACACGATTTGATTGATCAAGTTGTAAGAGCCAAGGTCACAAAGGATGCTGACAACAAAAGAAAATAGGAGGATGATCAAAGGAGAAATTCTGGCCAAAACAAAAGGCATGGGGTAGTTAGAGCATACGTTGTTGGATCAAGTGACAAGAAAAGTTATGATGGAACTCTACCACTCTGCGACAAGTGCAAATTTCATCATCACCACATTCCCTGCCCAGATCCATGTGAGAACTGCAAGAAGGTCGACCACCAAACAAGAGACTGATGAACCCTACCTCGGTGACATGCTATAAATGTGGAGAAAAAGGACACACCAGGAAGTACTACCCAGACATGGAGAATCAGAATGGAGCCGGAGAAGCTTGTCAGAACCCTAACGTTGTTACTGGTACGTTCTATCCCAAAGATCGTTAAATTTTCGTCTTACTTAATGCAAGTGCCAATAGAAGATTCATATCCACTGCTTTTAGCCATCTAAGCAATGTCGCCCCAACTTTCCCAGTAACTACGCACTTTATTAAATTAGCTGATGGTAAGCTAATAGAAACCTATACTATAAGTCAAAGGTGTACCTTAAAAAATTTCAACCATCCGTTACCCGCATTTCCTTTCTCAAACACCTAATCATCGGATAACACAAACTAAATTTTGGGACAAAATTTTCTTAACAAGGGGAAACTGTGACAACTAAAAATTTCAAGCTAACATTTATTTATAAACTTGAAACGTTTTACTTTGAACACGTGAAAACTAGAATTAACGTATTACCAGTTAGGTCATCCCACGTGCAACGAGAAACAACTTTGAACGTGCTTTGTCTCTAAAGTAAGTTTAGTTTACATTATGCAAGTACATTATCATACTCATGAGCATGATTTACAAGTCATTTTCATACGGTTTTACAAAACTTTATGTAAGTCGTTTAAACTTGCATTTTAATAAATGCATGCATGCAAAACTTACCTAGTACTCTAACCACCTTTAAACTAACACCTCATATACCTTATACACATTCAAAATTTATTAAACCCTCTTTCCATATAGAACCGGCCCCTTAAGTGTTTTATACACAAATTTAACCAAAACCATTTTCTACTCTTACACTTTACCAACTATGCTTCATAGTCTTCTCTTCTCTTACACAACCTAACCACACCACTCCCCCTCATTTCATACAAAAGCCCACGCCTACCACTCCCCTCCCCTTACCATTCATCTCTTCCTTGTCCCCTAGATATTTTTCTTATGTCTTGCACTCTTTCTATATACATATCACTGGGCTTTTCTCTTCTCATTTCACAGACTTAAAACACACAAACTCTCCCATTTATCTCTCTAAATTTGACAACCATATCACCAAGAACAATGAGCTTTTCAAGGCTTGCGTTATTTAGTTTAAGGTTCTTACAAAAAGGGTTTGCAAAGCTAGGATTTAGAAGTAAAAAACTAGGGTTTCTATGAGTGTTCTTGGGTTGTTTTGTACACTTGATCATCCATATCATCCTCAACTCATTATCATTTATATGTTTTCATTCCTTATAAGCATTTCACGATGTTTACATATCACCAATATATACTTGTAGTGTTAGAATTTGATTTAAAACTTGTTAATGTAAAAACCCTAAACTGCCCAGATTTTAGGTCACTTTGTATGCACGTTTTTAATACTTCAATGAACACTTGTAAACCATTTATAGATATTTAAACTTAGTACTATGTATTAGGAAGTTCCCCTAGCAATTATATGAATTTAGGAAATTTATTAGTATTTTTAACGTTTTGTACAAATGAAATTGTCTAGATTTACACCCTGAACAAAATACGTATTTTTGAGCACCTTAGACTTAGATTGGAAAGCAGTGGTATTTGAACTTTTTGTAGCCAATACATAAACTTAAACACAACAATGTGAATCAAATAAATTAAGTAATGAAGGAGTTATGATCAAAACAAAACGGGTGAAACTTCCTGTCCAAAATCAAAATTGACCACCTTGTATTGTATGACACTTTTGAAACCCTTAAACCTTGAACCAGTAGATAAAAATTATACTTTGGGAAAGCCAACTCAAAATACTACAACATAGGCTTTTGAACGTACTAATTTCCTTTAGAAACAAATGAGATACGGCCTCGGGAAGTTGGGTAAAAAGCTGTCACAGTTAACTGTTTTGGTAAATAAGTAGTGCTTGATATTTTCTAAGTGTATTTATATGTGTAAACTTTATAAAAATTTATAACATTTTATTACAAGTATATAAGGGTGATAAACATTTATAAAACTCATGTGCATTCATTTCACTTCATATTGTAAACCTAAAGCGCCTTATTATTAACTTAGGTCGTGGTTAGGATACATTGCTCATTGAACTTGCGTTGTATTTCCGTTATATCACCTAGATTGCTTGAGGTGAGTTTTATACCCCTCGTTTACTCGCTTTATACTTGATTTGAAACACTTGGTGTGAGAACACAATGCTTGCTTTTACTTACGGACACAAGTAGCTTAAACTATTACAGATTACCTAAGTACCTGTTATCCCACTATGGCCCCCACTATCATGAACCGTTAATCACTTTATCTAAGCATGAATGCCGTGAATAGATCTATTGGGGTTGACACCCGCGTCCAAGTTCTGGTTTCTTACATGGCTAGCGGGCGCATTCATTTGGGGAACTTTAGGTGTTCTTGGGATAGACACCTACAGGGGCAACAACATGAACTTTGGTAAGGCTTCGGTGTCATGAGTTTAGTGCAATCACAATTACTTTTCTTATGACAATGTATTTGTTATAATGGTCATACCCGGAAATCTTGTGGTCCACACTGATATTTTACTTAAACCTATGAACTCACCAACATTATTGTTAACATTTTAACATGTATTTCTCAGGTCCGTAACTGCATGGTACTTGGATAGAATTTTGGAGCATCATACTAGAGTCACATTTTGCGATATCATCACGTTGAAGATTTATTGCATTACTTATAAATGTTTGGTTATGTACTAAAATCTTCATGTATTTATGTTGTGAACTCTTGGAAACCATGTCCCTTTGTTAAACTTTTAAATGAAATCAAACGTTATTTTAAACGACTCATATAAAGGTCGTTCTTTATATTCTTGTGCTATGAAGTCACGCTCCCGGTTACCTTTCCACTGTGATATTTTCGGGGTGTGACAACGGGTTCTTAAGGGTGGATTCCGAGGGCTGAATACTGTAGGGAATAGCACTTCTTATTGAGCTCCTATCTTAGTGCATATCGTTGGGGTGAAGTTGTAATACGGTTTATAGTCCACCACAAGGATTATACTAGAGTAATAGTATCGGTGCCGTGGATTCGCAACTGACGTACGGATGGTATAAACCCTCCATCCTGAACCAGTATATATCGTGGTCTCTTTCTCTATCTACTTATTGTTCATATAGCTAAGTAGATCACTATACCACTCGGTTTTTTTAGACTTGAAGTTTTATAAACTTCGAAGAAGTCAAAAAAAGACCGTATTCAACCCCCCCTACGGTTCTACACAACCGATTCCTTTGAGACGGCGACATCCGCACCATTTCCAGCCGAAGTAATCAAGGTACAAAAGTTAACCTATTTCCGACTCGTATCACCTTTCAACAATGTTGCAAACATAACAGATTCTGAAATCGATGCCAATTTTATAGCAATAAGAGTTGAAAGAATTGGTTTGTTAGCCAAACCAACACTTACATCAATAGTCGGACCAATAGAAGTGACCAGATCAGATTCCACATTAACGTTCATGGTGGATGGACTACCAATCCCCTCGTTTCCACATTCACTAACCGTATATCAGATCTAACAAAGTTAGAATTTAGCTATCTCCTCTTTACTCTCCGAATCATACCTCTCCTTTATCAATAATAAACCCCTCCTTTCTCCATATTAAATCAATAAAAAACCCCTTCTCCATATTCAAACCATGCAATCAAATCACATCCGAAACCAAAAAACACTACCACCAGCTACCCAGAAACGACTCACAAACCTAAAGGGTTCGTGAATCATAGTAACCTAGTACCAGTAACACCACGTCAAGAAAATAACCCTAATACAAGAGTTCAAACAATCAGCACAGTAGCAGCACACATACCCGATTGAAGAATAACTCAGAGACCCTAAAAATTAGGGTTTGGGAATTGACTAAATGCAACCCATGTCAATGAGCACAATCAAAAAACCACAAACCAGAAGATAAATCGATCAAAGCAGCATGATAAAACCCTAAAAAAGACGATATGGAAGAGAAATAAACCCAAAAAAATGATAATTAAACCTTACTTATAAAACTTAATCAAACAAGGAATCAAGAACATATTAGAGATTAAAACACGAGTAATGATCTTATTACATAACAAGATTTATTGCTTGAAAACTGTTAGTCGATCAGTTGAATGATTCGGATTAGGTTTTATAAACTGGTTATGTTTTTAATCTTTCATAGGCTACTTACCTTTTCATTTAAGTTTCTTGCATCATGGTATTATTGTCGAAGTTGCATGTATGTTGGTATTTGATTAGGATGAATTCAAAATTCATTTTAAACATATTTTGCACAACAATTAAAAGTTAAATTTTCTACTATTTTGCAACTTTGATCGTCTCATTTGAATTTGAGAACTACAAGTATTGATATATTTCTATAAAAAGATTTTCATCATATGAGTTTTCTAATAATCATAACACTGGCAGAATTTTAGGTTCCAGAATTTTGATGAAAATTTAGTTTCGTAGTGTTTATATTTGATGTTCCTTGCTTAGATCATTGACACGCAAAGGCTATGTTTGACACATGGTTTATAATTTGAGCTTTTAAAATAAGTCAGCTTATAAAATAAGTATCGTTTTGTCACATAAGCTTATAGATGTTTTTATTATAAGTCACAAGCCTCCATAAGCCCAAGCTCATAGGAAGGATAGCTAGTTAAATTAATTAAATACCTTTCAAAATATAAAAGATTATCACGAAAAACTGAGAAAATATATGTGAATTTAATTTGATGTAATTTTATGAGATTTTACATTAATAAGTTTCAGATCCAACTAATTCGCTAAACAGCTTTATAAAAATATAAGCTTTAGCTTTCGACTTATTCAGCCTCAGCCTCAGTCCCTATCTCCTCAAGCCCTAACCCATTACTCGAAAATATACCCAAACAGAAACTCTAATATTTTTACGGTTCACCAATGAAATCATGACACATAAAGTAGGGGTGTTCAAAAAATCTGAGAAACCGACAAACCGAGCCAAACCGCTCAATCTGTAACCGAAGAAACCCGAAACCGAAAAAACCCGTTTATCACGGATCGGTTTCGGTTTTTATTTTTATATATACGCGGTTAATCGAACCGAACCGAATCGGGTATTATATATATGAATTTTTTTTGTAACTAAATATACAAATAGTTGTACGTATTTATTATATTATTTCACTACGTTTATTTAATAACGACTATTTTGCTCCTAATGTAAACATTTCTATCGTAATTTATAAACGTCGAATAAATATTTTCTGGTTAATATGTTACATATGAATATTTGAATGCAGTCACGAAATAACTTTTATATGACTTTTATCTATTAAATATCATCTAATTATACTACTAAAATGACATTTACATTCTATATCATGTTATTGTTTATACGACAAACTCGGTTAAACGTTTAAAATGGTTAACCCTGAACCGAACCGCGAGTAACCGCTCACTTTGGGTATCCCGCACGTCCGGTTACCCGTCTAGTACGGTTCGGTTTCGGGTAGTAAAATTAATTACCCGCCCCATGATGGATAGTTGAAATCTTACAACTGACCGAACCGAACCACTCCGTAAACACCCTAAACATAAAGTCATAAATTGTTCTAGAAAGTTAAGGAATGTTATAAGCTTGTTTCCGGGCAAAAACTGTAATTTATAAAAAGATAGGGTCTAAAGTGGAATTAAAACGAAAAGGGCGTGAAAATGACAGGTGAGATATAATAGTGTCAATATGTACTCATTAGACAAACGACTTTTTTTTGGGTAAAAATAATACTGTATTATTCTGAGGTTTGTAATTTATTTGTTGGGTAAAAAGAGGAGATTTCATCAGGTCGCCCAAATCTCTGCATCAGAGGAAATTTGCCTTTTCGACTATTCTACGAGCTCAAAATATAATTATTTTTGGGAAAACAAAACTTATTTTTATAACATTATGTTGGTCAAGTCATGTGTTTAATCATCTACCTTATTGTCACGTGTCGTTTTGAATATAACATTAATCGGGATTATGCAATTTATTGAGTGAAAAGGCGCGAGAATCTAAGAAAGAATAAAACAAATGTTTAGTGCTCTTCAAAGACAAAAAAATAAATAAAAGTTACTCATTTCTAAATGTATTTAACTAAGTACTTTAATTTGTTAATGCGAATATAAAAATATCTAAATAAAATGATCTCTTATGTTTTAATCATGGCAAAAATGTAAATCGTATACATAGTTTAGTGTAAAGTTACTCGTTTTATCCGTCTACACTTCATTTTCTCTCTTTTGTCGAAACAAAAAAATGAACACTATGAAGTGGTCACGCCAACTTCCCAAAAAAAGAGGGTTTTACTTTGTTTGAGTCTGTGTGGCGGTAGGTTCAAAACCTCCTAAATTAGTAGGCTATATGTTGGAAATCATGGTTACCCAAAAACCAACACTTCGAGCTTCTAGCACACTGCCCGTTTAAACGTCCCAGCTTATATAAGGTCATTTAAACCTCTCGGCTTATAGTATCAAAATAAGCAATAAAAAGTGAGCTTATGAAACATAAATTTAAAATCAAATAAGCCATAAGCCGGCTATATAAGCCGAAACAAACACCCTCTAAAAAAACATTATGTTGGTCATAGGTCATTGTGTTTAATCATCTACCTTATTGTCACGTGTCGTTTTGAATATAACATTAATCGGGATTATGCAATTTATTGATATGGAAAAGGCGCGAGAATCTAAGAAAGAATAAAACAAATGTTTAGTGCTCTTCAAAGACAAAAAAATAAATAAAAGTTACTCATTTCTAAATGTATTTAACTAAGTACTTTAATTTGTTAATGCGAATATAAAAATATCTAAATAAAATGATCTCTTATGTTTTAATCATGGCAAAAATGTAAATCGTATACATAGTTTAGTGTAAAGTTACTCGTTTTATCCGTCTACACTTCATTTTCTCTCTTTTGTCGAAACAAAAAAATGAACACTATGAAGTGGTCACGCCAACCTCCCAAAAGAAGAGGGTTTTACTTTGTTTGAGTCCGTGTGGCGGTAGGTTCAAAACCTCGTA
This sequence comes from Tanacetum coccineum, assembly GCA_026074375.1. NCBI lineage: Eukaryota > Viridiplantae > Streptophyta > Magnoliopsida > Asterales > Asteraceae > Tanacetum > Tanacetum coccineum. The sequence continues at coordinate 11,818 of BQNB010059303.1, forward strand.
AATTAGTAGGCTATATGTTGGAAATCATGGTTACCCAAAAACCAACACTTCGAGCTTCTAGCACACTGCCCGTTTAAACGTCCCAGCTTATATAAGGTCATTTAAACCTCTCGGCTTATAGTATCAAAATAAACAATAAAAAGTGAGCTTATGAAACATAAATTTAAAATCAAATAAGCCATAAGCCGGCTATATAAGCCGAAACAAACACCCTCTAAAAAATTAGCATTTGAAAACTTTTGCGGTTTGATACGTGGGCATGCTTTGTCGGGGTTTACTGCATTGGTTTTAGATAATTAAGACTAATGATGTGGATTGCGATTAATTTATTAATACTTCAATGTGTACTGCTAACGAAGTTGATTACTTTAAAGCTTAAACTGCATTGTTTGTGCGGATTTATGTTGCATTATTTGGGACCACTTTGAGCTAGGCTTTTCAAAGCTCAAAACTAAGATTTGTACACTTTGGTAAGTTTTATTAAGCTGCTTTATATTTTATAATCCTGTAAAGCATGCGTAAACACGTGCATAACTTACCCTTTTTATTTCTTAATATTTGTTATTGACTTTTAGTTAATGCTTTGTGATACAGCAACTGATTTAACCGTAAAATTAAAAAAGTAAAAGAGCCGGTATTTGGCAAAGAAATGAGACGCTATATCAGCCCTCACCGATTGGCTTTTAGTATTAAAGGGTTGTTTGCAAAGTCGGACTCAAGACTAAAGTATAAAAGTCGGACTCCGCCCCCCGTCATTTGTTTAAGCTTCTTTGTCTGGCATATGAGCTTGTTAAACTCTTAAAAACTTAATAAGCTTAGGTTTTTAAGCTTACAAACCACTCAAATTGAGTATTCAATATGGACCTTATTAACTTAAAACTTTATAAACTCAAATTGAGAAGAAAAAAAAAGATACTTTAGTTAGTAAAAGAAAATATATGTATATCTATATTGATAATCTTTATTAAACAAGTCTAATACATTTTTGCCAAAGAAAGCATTACATGATACTAGCTAGTACGAGAGTCTAAATGGCATTTCTGTGGTAAGATTTAATAAGGTAGGTGAAAAATGATTATTCCTGCGTCGTACTTTATTGTGTAGATTTGGTAATATTCTCCAACATCTTTTCCTTAATGAGTCTTCTCATGATCTTGCCCGAGGGTGATTTTGGTATTGATTCAACAAAATGAAGCACTCTCACCTTCTTGTACTGTGCTACATTATTAGCTACGTACTTCATCATATCTTCTTCACTTTCTTTTGCATCTTTGCTCATTACCACATTTGCCCCTGGTATCTCCCCTGCCTCGGTATCGGGCAACCTACATAGTTAATGTGTTACAATTCGGGTTAGGTTTGGGTTGACACGTTTAGTTCGGGTGAAAAAACCTGTATGAATCATTTCATATAGGGATGTCAATTCTCGACACGACACGATAAATGACACGAACCCGATACAAAGTTAAAAATGTTTGGGTTGAAGATAAACAGGTTTGGGTCAAAAACAGGTCAGTCCGCCTAACCCATTTAATAAACGGGTTGTGTTTGGGTTGAGTATGAATTAAAGAACCCGTTTAATTGTATATAAGTCTTTAAAAATAAAATATATAACTTGGTTTTTATGTTGGATTTGTGTTTAATGTATTCGTTATGTACTTAATATGAGTGAATTACAATCATAACTCATGTATGATTGAAAGTGTCGTATAATTATTTGTATGTTATGTTTATCATTTTTTAGATTCATAAATCATTTTTGCATTTAAATTAGTTAAATCGACAAACCACTAATCCTATTCACCGCTTGACATATTTACTTAAACGGGTTAAACGGGTCACAAACAGGTTACACGTGTTATGTGGGTATGAGTTAGGGTTGAGTTTCTTGACACGATTATTAAATGGGTCGTGTTTGGGTGAAGGTTATAATAACACGTCAACCCGTAAACCCGAACAAGTCAACACAAACACGACTCGATTGCCACCCTTAATTTCATATGTAATAAACGGGCTCATTTGTTAGACTTCAACTGAGCCCATTTAGTTCTATGTTCATTTCGTATTTGTTAAATTAGTCTTATGTTGCGTCGCGAATTAGTTATAAGTGTCGTTACCCCACAACGGCTGCATCTTCCACGGAAGGGTGTCCTAGAAGTATCCCCTCCAATTCAGCTGGCGCAACCTGTTTATAAACGGTTAAAACATCAATTTACGGTGAAACCCTTTACCCAAAAAAAATGAACGGTTAAAACATGGCAAATATATTATAACTTGGAAGAAATGAATTGACTTAGTTTCATAGTTTTGGTAAAAATCTTACTTGAAACCCTTTGTACTTGATTAACTCTTTCATACGATCAACGATAAAGATATCACCTTCATCGTCAATGAACCCAATGTCGCCTGTGTGGAGCCAGCCTTGTTCGTCAATAGTTTGAGCTGTCTCGACTTCATTCTTGTAGTAACCTTAATAAGCCGATAAATACATCAGAAAGAAAGAAAATTACTTCATTATATTTGGTAGAATGTATGTTTTAAGTCTTACCTTTCATGACACATTGACTTCTAACACATATTTCACCATGAGTGTTTGAAGGTAGTGAACGACCCGTATCAGGATCAACAAATTTCACTTCAAGATTTGGTAGTATGTAGCCAACTGATCGCTTTTTGGCCGTGTGAAGGCCGTGGGTTAACGTTATGCAACTATGTTCGGTCATCCCATAAGCCTACATATATAATGTTGTAATATGACATATTATGCCTTGTGAAAAATTCACTTCTACATTTGTTTACTAGTACTTGCTTAAATCATATAAAATGACATATTATGCCATATGAAAATAAGCTAAATCTATTGTTACCTCTTGAATCTCAACTTCAGGGAACTTTCTTTGGAACTCTGCATATATTTCTGGGGCAAGAGGTGCGGCGGCTGTCATGACTGATCTAAGTTTAAGCTTTGCAAGATCTTCGGCGATAGGATGTTTAACCAAACCTAAAAGTATTGGGGGTACAATTGGTGCAAAGAGGACTTCATGCTCAATCAACGCTCTCAAAACAGTTGATAAATCATACCTACCCATCACCACGACTTTCCCTTTGTTTCTAAGTGTCGCACACAAAATTCCTGTTAGCCCATAAATGTGAAAGTATGGAATGAGCCCTAATATAGTTAGTTTGCCTATCAGATCAGGTCCAACACTAAAAAGAGTCGAACAAAGGTTGGCTACAATGTTTCGATGAGTTAGCATTACACCCTTTGAAAGTCCTGTTGTCCCGGATGAGAAGGGAAGAGCACATAGGTCATTTTGATTTACTAGACTTTCGATCCCATTGTTGCTAGCTCTCTCAGCTGCTTCTAGCAATTCGTCCCAATAAATTGTCCCTTGTACTCGCTCTTCACTAAGTACTATAACCGGTATTCCGAGCTCTTTCACCTGTCATGTCATTTAAGTTAATTAAAAAATAGAGATTTTACATAAAACATCTAGGTGGTTAGTATTAGCATAAATTCTTTTGATTACGGGAACTAACTACCTACTAAAGACATCACCAGTGAAAGAAAACGATGCAAACAATGACGTACTATTTATTCAAATAGTATTGAGGAGGGACAAATTCCTTATTTTTTTCATTAGATCACATGGACAGGTTAAGCAATTTACGCCAAATCACATTCTTAGTTATAAAAGAACATTCATCGCGCTAGGTTACCTTATTGTATGTGTGAGCATCGGTCACAATAAGTTTGGCTTCAGCTAATTCAACTTGCTTCTTGATTTCAGAAGAATGGCCCGAAGGGTTAGACCCCGAAAAGACACCACCAGCCGACATTATGCCCAACGCTACAATAGCGTACTCAACAACATTCGGGAGTACGACAACCACAACATGGCCCGTTCTTAGGCCAAGGGACCTCAAGCCCTTAGAAAACCTTCTAACGTCCCTAACAACTTGACCATAGGTGTACGTCTTTTTTGTGGCAGCATCTACAAACGCCACATTATCAGCATACAATTCTGCATCCTTAAGCACGAATTCTGGCAGGGTGAGGTCGGGAATGGGGACGGTTGGGTAACGACTTCGGAAAATGATCTCATTGTCATCTTCTTTAGTCACATTTTGTGTGGCTTTGCCCATGATTGTTAGTTTAAGATACTATGATGGAATCATTGATGGATACATATATAGGATTTGAGCATGTTTTTTTGATGGTACGAGAATCCTTAAAATGGTGAGTGCGTGTGCATAATGTTTTAGGATGATGTTAGGACTAAGGTAGGAATGTCATGTTTTATTTTCTTAGGTTAGAGATTGTTGAGTCATGTTTTCCATTTCATACACTTCTAATGCATTAACATATGTTTTGATAATTTATAGTTGCAGGGACAAAAGCACAAAAATACATGTGTGTCAATAAGGAAGTTTGTAAACCCGCGCTCCGTTGCGGGGTGTTTGCGTACTGTGTCGTATTACGGTTATTAAGATGGGCTTAGTTAATCTTTGACGGACCAAATAAAAATATGTTAAAGCCCATTTAAAATTAAATAGCTCAAGCCGCGAGCCCAAGCCCAAGCCACCCGCGAGCCCAAGCCTAGGTGCTTAGCCCAGTTAGCACAGTGAGGCCCAAAAGCGCCTGGTAAATGTATAGTTCTTGCGGTACGTTTCTAAAGAAAATAAAGTTGACTAGAACTAGAATTGGTTCGTTTGTTTGGGCTTTTACCTAAAACTCACCAAATGGATTTGTTTAGGATAGATCCATGGGTCAATTTTCATATCAAGGCCCAATAATATTTGAGGAGAAAAAACTTGAATTGTGAGTGACACTTCCTCAAGAAAATACTTGCATTTCTTTTATACATCTCAAAGAAGATTTTTGAATTATTTTCACAGAAAAAGAAACAAAAAGACAATTTCGAAACTTATTTCGACTTTTACCACAATACCTAATTTGGTATAAAAAAAACATTTATCTCCAACTTGTAAGAAAATTATATAAATGTCCTACTATTTCAAAATTAAAAGTGAAGTCATCTAAAGGTTCCTGAAAGTGTCTTCCTAACTCTCACTTAAATTTCCAAAAGAAATGATTCTATATGCTCTAAAAGATAAATAAAGTTTTCTTATTTCTTTTTAAAATGAATACAACAGTCACTTTTTTGATAAAGTTCAATATAAACTTAGCTTTTTTTTTCTATATAATTTTAGTTACTCTAACATATCGGTAATATAATCAAGTTTTATTTATCAAAGTATGATCACTTCATTTACCAACAAATTTGAATTAAGTAACTTGTTTGATAATCATTAATTCAACTTCCATTATTAATGTTGTAAATATGTATAGGAATGCAAAACCGAAAGAATAAGGGAGGAATGATGAAGCTCAAGTGGAAAGCAATAATTCATAGCCAAGAAGAAAGGTCAAGTTGAGAAAGATTCAAAAGTAAATTTCACTTTTTGCATTTCTCAAAGAATAAATATCTCCTCAAAAGAATTTATATAATAGAAATATTCTTTTGTTAAAGAAAAGAAAAAGGTTCAGTAAATTTAAAGATAACTAAAACTTTTTTTTAACATTTTATCAACTTCAAATTTGTGATGTTGGTTATGGTCCAATGTATCTCAAGGTCTATTCTTTATCTTCATTTTTTGTTTCTACATTTAGTTTGGTCAATTATAAAATGATTCTTGACCTTTCTAAAAGCTTTAGGTGCTGTTTGGTTGCCTACTTTGGGCTGGGTATGTGACTGAAAAGACAGTAAAACAACGTTTGGTTGCAAAGCTGGGATTACAAATTGGGCTTCAACCTCACACCTACTATTTATAAAGGCAGGGGGATATTTTTTTTTTTGAACGGCATTTTATTAAAAAACTAGCAAGGAGCTATAGAGATTACAAATTTAGCAACATAGGATTTTGCATCCAAGTTGTCCAATTAAGCTTAGACTTACAACGACTAGAAATCCACAAAAAAAGACAATTGGACAATGTCATCAAATAAAAGCTCCCTTCTAGGTTGACATGAACCAAATAGACATTGATTTCTAAATCTTCAAATGAGCCACCAAGTCACATAACAAGTATCTTCAAAAAACTCCTTCACACGAGCAGACATTCGGGAATTGCAAAGCCAGATAAGCCACTCACTATAAGAGTTGAAAAAGAATTCTTCTAGATCCCACCAACGCGAAACTTTGGTCATAATTTGCCGAGCAAGGGAACAAGAGAAAAAAAATATGAGAAGTGGATTCCGCAACCTCGTTACATAAAGGGCACGAAAGCGAAGTGATCTCTAAACCTCGGGAGGAAAGATTCAAACGAGTAGGTAATCTATCCATACGTAACCTCCAAGCGAGAATATTAACCTTGATAGGGACCAACTTTACCCACCTAGTCGGAACGTCTAGCTTTGGAAGAAGAGAATCGTCTATAAAATTTCGGACAGATTTAACCGAGAAGTCACCCGAGCCATCCAAAGACCAAAACCAACGATCATGAATTTGAGGGAGAATAACATCTATAAGGCAAGAACTTAGGCCACGAAATTGCTCTTCTTCAGCCCCACCTCTAGGATGACGACGAAAAGAAAAGTCTAAAGTAGCATGTCTCAATTTATCAGCCACTGAAATATCTTTGCACAGTTCCAAAGCGTATAACCTTGGAAAAACTGTTTTCAGGGAAACCTCTCCAGACCAGGTGTCAATCCAAAAAATGAGTTCTCCCCGTTACCCACTTTATTTCTAACAAAGGATAATAGATCAATCCATTTCCGATCGAGAGAAGATATGTCGCGAACAATATCGAGCCAAATGGAGTTTCTATTGGAAGAAAGACGAGTGTCGAGACCTCCCTTAGCACCATGAATAGCCTTAATGAACCTAGACCATAAAGAGGAATCTTGAGTAATGAATCGCCATACCCATTTGAATAAAAGAGCACGATTGAGAGTATAGAAACTAGAGACCCCGAGACCCCCATGTTTCTTAGAAGCCAAAATATTATCCTATCTGATCCACACCATTTTCCTCTCTGATCTATCAATTCCATTGAAGAAATCCCGTCGAATCGATTCCAAAGAATGAAGAGTTCCAGTAGGAACTTTAAACAACGACATATGGTAGAGAGGAATAGCTGAGAGAACCGATTTAAGTAAAGTAAGACGGCCACCAATAGATAGGGTTTTAAGTTTCCAACGAGACAACCGAGAAGAGATTTTTGTTTCAACTTCATTCCAAGAATTAAGTCTTGACATAGAGGCACCGACTTGAACCCCGAGGTATTTAAAAGGAGATGAGAAGGTTGAACATCCCATAATTGAAGCTGATAAATCAATTTCCTCCTTATTAATACTAATCCCCATTAATTTGGTTTTGTGGAGATTTATTTTGAGACCCGAAGCCAAGTAAAAACATTTCAAGACATGCACTATCGTTTTAATGTTAGAGGGATCCCATTTACCTACGAAAACCGCATCATCCGCATAGAACAAATGAGAGATCATCAACGAATTATTAATAGAGATACCTTTGTGAAGCCCGGCATCCAACACTCTATTGAAAGAAAGATGTAAACTTTCCATGATTAGACTGAATAGAAACGGAGAGAGAGGATCACCCTGCTTTAATCCTTTGTGAAAATAAAACTCCGATGTAGGATTACCGTTAACGAGCACCGAGCCCATAGATGAACTAAGGCAACCATTAATCCAGCTACGCCATTTTTCACCAAAACCAAAAGAGTTTAACACGTCGTCAAGATAGTCCCATCTGACGGAATCAAAAGCCTTTTCGAAATCTACCTTGAAAATCATAGCATTTACCTTCTTATATTTGCACCAAGAAAGAAGCTCATTGAGAATAAAAGGACCATCGAGGATTTTTCGGTTGGCTACAAAAGTCGATTGAACATCACTTATAAGGTCTGGCATAACAAGACTCAATCTATTAGCTAAAATTTTAGCTATGATTTTATACATGCTTCCGATAAGGCTTATAGGACGATAGTCTTTGACAACTTTAGCGTCTTGTATCATGGGAATAAGAGCAATAAAAGATGAATTGCAACCAGGAGGGAACTTACCAGAATCAAAAAATTCTGAAATAGCCGCAACAACATCTTTATCAATAAGATTCCAGAACTTACGGAAGAATTTAAAAGAGAACCCGTTGGGACCTGGGGTTTTGTTATTTCCACAGTCCCAAACCGCGGTTTTGATTTCATCATAAGTAGTAGCACGTTCTAGGTCTTCTACTTGCTCGTTCTAAAGTCTAGTAGGAAACTAAAATTCAAGACGTATTTGGGGAGTTTGTGGTCTTGAAAATTGTTTAGAGAAATGATTCAGGAACTCATATTTCACCTTACTCGGATCAACAATCCAATCTCCGTCGACAAGGGTCCTACGAATGGCAAGCTGGGATATTTTGTTGTTAATGATTCCATGAAAGAATTTTGAATTTTCATCTCCTTCTATTGCCCACCGAACTTTTGCCTTTTGAGAGAGCTCTGAAACATCGATGGAATTAATGTATTGAAGTTCTGATAGTAACGAGGAACGATGATTAAGAACATCCGGATTACCTCCATTCTAATCTAGAATCTTATCCACCTTTGAAAGCTTGTTTTGAACGGATTATCTCTGAAGTCTAGTAGGAAACTGAAATTCAAGACGTATTTGGGAAGTTTGTGGTCTTGAAAATTGTTTAGAGAAATGATTCAGAAACTCGTATTTCACCTTACTCGGATCAACAATTCAATCTCCGTCGACAAGGGTCCTACGAATGGCAAGCTGAGATCTTTTGTTGTTAATGATTCCATGAAAGAATTTTGAATTTTCATCTTCTTCTATTGCCCACCGAACTTTTGCCTTTTGAGAGAGCTTTGAAACATCGATGGAATTAATGTATTGAAGTTCTGATAGTAATGAGGAACGATGATTAAGAACATCCGGATTACCTCCATTCTAATCTAGAATCTTATCCACCTTTGAAAGCTTGTTTTGAACGGCTGCTTTAGTAGCATTGAGCTTATTTTTATTTTCTTTAGACCAACTCTTAATCGCATACTTCAGAGTTTGAAACTTCTTCTTCAAACATATCATAGCATTAGGATCACTGATATTCATAGAATTCCACGAGTCTTCTACGAATTTATTGAAGCCCTCCATTTTAAACCAAGAATGATACATACGAAAAGGAGTGGGCCCATAGACTAAAACTGATTCACACATGAGGATAGGTCGATGATAAGATAAATGTCTATCGAGACATATACCGCTTAAGTAGGGAAACAATGCCAAGAGACCTTCGAAAACAAGAAAACGGTCCAGCTTACTCATCTTTGTAGCCGACTTGTGAGCCCACGTGTATGAATAACCTCCCAAAGGAAGATCAATCAAATTTGCCATAGAAATGAAATTATTAAACATGTTGGCACCTTGAACATTAAATATAGAAACAAATCTTTCTTGCTCCGTCCGGACTTCATTAAAATCTCCCAAAATCACCGTTTCACCTTCCCACCTATTAATCATAGAACGAATGTAACCCCAAAGATCTCTTTTTTCTGTCAGCTCTTGAGGAGCATACACCAAAATAATAAGGAGTTTCTTAGAGGTAGGAGTCCATGTACCCATAATAGCTAAGAAATAATCAGAAGAGGAAATTTGATCTTTAATAAACAAACTAGGGCCCCAAACACATATAATACCTCCAGAATTACCAACCGAGGAACTAATGGCATGATCAAAAGTAAAATTACCCCACAGAGCTTTAATATAAAACCAAATTTTACTCTCATCTTTGTTTCTTGCTAAAGTAAAATAGTATATTCTATGTTTCAAACATAATTCTTAAATCCACTATTTTTTTTTCCTTGAGACGAAGGGCCTTGGATAATTCAAGAAACAATGAAGTTACTAAAAAAACATTACAAATCTCCTTGTGTAACAAGATATGCTCTATGTTTTTTAAGCAGGCCTTCCATATTAGAACCATAGGTCTGGCCTACCTTAACTAAATCATCCATGACTTCCAAAATAGATCCTTCAACAATAGCCATATTAGTTGACCGCTGTTGTGGAGAACCTTTGTTACTTCTGATTACCTGTTCCTTTATCGAAGTGCTAGGAGTTACATTTTCTCCTTTATCTATGACGTTATTTGCCAAGTCAGGTGTAAAGCCTGGTGGAAAAGTCAGATCAGATTCTTTGGACTGAGGAACATTGTCTTGGTCAGATTCTTTGGGACGAGAAACATTATGTTTCTTTTTTGTGAGAAGCTCATAAATATTGAAGGGGTCCTTTGATTGAGAGGTTTCCACATCATGATTTTTTGAGACATTTTCACGCATACAACTTGATTCCGATACCCTATCCACTTTATTATCTTCTATTGTGTTCTGATGATCATTATCACCATATTTTCGTCCCTTATCATTAACACTAGACTCGTCATCGGATGAAGAGTTGTCAGGATTTTCTCCAAGAAACTGTGGGTTCCATGCGTCTAATTCTTTAGCACGAACCCAGTAAACTTTTCCCCTAAGAATGATTTTGAAGCTTTCGTTTATGATTGTATCAATCTTTGTCTTTAAACATAAGTGTTTACAAGACAATGAATAAACTTCTGAATCCTCCCATACCACAAGATCACCCCACATCGATGCAATTTTTAAGAACGTATTGGTTGTCCAAGCATTAATAGGTAAGCCTTCTATTGAGATCCAAACGATTCTTTCATCAGAAATAAATGAATTGCTAGCTTGTTTTAACGAAGAGAACCACGACCCGACACCCACATGATTAAGAAATTTCTCTTTAGAAGCCGAAGAATCCAGTTCGATGAGAACCCAAAGCCCTCCAAGGTAAGTTAAGTTAACAGAATTGAAACCTTCTTTGTCGAGAATGATATAAAGGTTGGGAATAGCGGATACCTCTCTAACCTTACCCATTAACGACATGCTAAAATCACGCTCTTTTAAACAGGAGTCATCCAAGACTAAAGCAGGTTTCAACTGATCAGGTGATTGGACCTGAGGTCCCTCTTTGAGAATAGAAGCAAAACTACTTTTAGAATTTCCTGTAAATGTAGTAGTAGGAAAATTGGCCCTAAAGCTTTCTGGGCGTTTCGCATTATTTGAAAAAGAGGGTTTAGGTTTTTGGTCTCTTTGGTATCGAACCTTGCTAGCATGAAGATGAAAGTTACTGATCCAAATAGTGCATAAATTCTCGATCAACAGCTCCAAATTAATTACCTTAATGAATCGGATGAAAGCAAAACGTTTACCTGCTTTAGACTTTTTGAAAGGAATATAAACATCAATAACGGAACCGTAGGCGTTACACACATTCCACAGATCTCCAGCTCGAACATGATCCGGAAAATTAGTGAGGAAAACTGTTTTGGAGATTTTTGTTGTTTGATCTTCCTTAGAATTGAACGACTTCCGGTTATGATCAACCATGATGAGGACGAAAAAACAACAAATTAAAACCTTAAATCGAAAACGAGGGTGATTGTTAATAGCGTTTTTGATAATGATGAGTGCATATTTGGATGATGGATTTGGGGCCGGTTTGATGATCAGATAAGGGGGATATATGGGATTTGTAATATTGTTGGAGCCTACTTTTTCTTTCTCTCTATCTTGTTATTTTTTAATAATAAAAAAATTCTTTTTTTTCAAATATACATATTTAAATATATATTTTCTCATTTTTTTTATAATAATATATTTTCTATTTCCTATCTCAATGTCAAATCTAAACCCAAATTTAAATTTATATCTAAATCCAAATTTAAATTCAAAACTCACCTACAAACCAAACGGACCCTTAGGTGGTTGAATTGGGTGTTGCTATATGCACGGTGATGTCACACCTTCACATCAAATTAGCATCAACTTTTCTCCTTCATATTATTTTATACTTAATTCTTTTACAGTACCATTTTATTTGAACAACCCATTATCTAACTTTTCTAACTATGTACAATATTGTGTAGGGTAAAAGTCAAAAAATACCCATGAACTTTCAAAAATGTTCCGACATCACCAACGAACTAAATTTCGTCCTTACTAGACCAACGAACTTGTTTGTTATGTGTAAATATCACTAATATGACCAGCTACTTATCCACGTCATTAATTTATTTATTTTTATTATCCAAATATTAAAATATTAAAAAAACAAACAAACCACCGACAACAATTGTGATATCCACTCCTTGTAGACTGTGTTGCAATCTAGATCTGATCGATTTAAACACCGCTCACTCTTCTATCTCTCCACTTTCGACTCCATTTTAAACTGTATGTTTTTTTCTTTCTACACCATTCTCGTTGTGTAATTCACCATTTTGTTTTATATCTAGTTTCAAATTCATCATGGATCTGGAAACTCATATTAACTATGCTTTTATAAAATTATCAATTATTGGTTAGCGAATTATACAACATGTAGCCATAGTGTTAATCATTTCTTTATTAGCTTTCCCAAGAGTAGTCTTTAATCGGCATAATCGTTGTATGCATTCCATGTGCGGTTTTGGACCTTTGCTTTACTTTCAACAATTTGTCAAGTAGCTTATGCTGTTGTTTGATTGTCGAGCTCTTATATTGTCGTTTGGGATTTAAAAGCAGCTTCTTGCCGAATTAGAAAGCATGGAGATCATGGGCCGTGGATTCAGTAGTGGCGGTGGACAGAGTTCACTTAACTACCTCTTTGGAAGCAATGACCACCATCGCTGAAGGGAGGAGATACCGGTCATTCTTGCCGGCAATTTTTGTGATGAGGGTTTGTGGGTTTCTTTTGTTTTATGATGAAGGTTTTGTTTAGATTTGTTATTTTGGTTTCAGTATGAAGCGACATAGATAGTTATTATTTTTTGCTGAGTTGGTGTTGTTTATGGGTTTCTTTTGATTTGGATGAAGGTTGATGAAAACAAGAAAACTAAGAAAGAAGAAGAAGAAGAAATATGGGTTGACTTATATAATCCAATCTGGCATTGACTATCTTTTAATATTAAAAAAAAACGGTCCAGCGTGTAAGCCACGGTGTCAGTCAAAGTTTTTGATATGGGTGATATCAGAACAATATTTGAAAGTTCGTTGGTGTAGGTAGGACGAAATTTAGTTCGTTGGTGATGTCGGGACATTTTTGAAAGTTCGTGGGTATTTTTTGACTTTTACCCTATTGTGTATGCATTGGTTTGAAATCTTAGACGGTTTTTTCGTTGACACATTACTACTATTATTATTATTATATTATTTTTCTATTATTTCTTTTAAATATAAATCACTTTATTAAAAAACTCAAGAGATTTACAATAAATTAGAGGGGAGCCGAGATATTATCTGGGTCTCCACTCCTTTAGCAATAGCGATACTGGTCCTATTAAATATATGAACAGCAACACGTGCCCCAATGTCCTGAGCCATGGAGAACTTCCGGATCCGCTTCAGCAACGTAACCGCGTCTGCCTCTAATTCCCCCAAAGACGAGAAGAAAAAAGGAAGAAACCCATATTATTATTATTATTATTATTATTAGAGAGAAGTGCAAAAATCATCCCTGTGGTTTGTCAAAAAACCGTCTCACGTCCCTCGTTAAATAATTGTCCAAAACACATCCCTCCGTCAATGTTTTGGGACACGATACATCCCTTGGACTAACGGTGCAAATTTTTTTCTCGTTAATTATTAACGAGGGTCTAATTTTTAACGGTGCAACTATATAGGAGGGTATTGTTGTCTTTTTGCTGCCACATGGATGATTTTTGCACTTCTCTCTTAAAAAAAGTTTTTTTTTTGTTTTTTATTTAAATTTTTTTTTTTTTTTTACAAAATCATATAAAAAAATTCGCACTTACAAAAATCTTATTTGTTTTAAAAAAAAAATAGTTTTTGTTTGTTTTTAAAAAAAAATCGTACTTTTTAAAATCTTAGTTTTTGAAAATAAAATATGTAAAATTTTGTATTTTATAAATCTTAGTATTTAAAAAGTACAAAAAAAATTTAAAAAGTTTTGTAAAAAAATTAATTTTTTTTTTTAAAACTACGATTTTGGTTCTGTTATTTCTAAAAAAAAATTCAAAATTTCAAACTTTTTTTACAGAACTTTTTAAAATTTTTTTGTACATTTTAAAAAATACGAAAAAGATTTGAATGTTTTTCAAAAAATTTAGATTTTTAAAAGTGCGAATTTTTTTTAAAAAGTTTTTAAAATGTACAAATTTTTTAAAAAAAGTTTTCTAAAAAAGTACGAAATTTTAAAAAAAAATCGAACCGAAATCGTACTTTTAAAAACTTTTTTAAATTTTTTTTACAAAATTTTAAATTTTTTTTAAAAACTTCGCAATTTTTAAATTTTTTTTAAGATTTTGTAAAAAAAATTAATTTTTTTTACAAATAATAATGTAAAAAAAGTTTTTTTTAATTAAAAAACAAACAAAATTTTTTTTTAAGAAAGAAGTGCAAAAATCATCCATGTTGCAGCAAAAAGACAACAATACCCTCCTATATAGTTGCACCGTTAAAAAATTGACGCTCGTTAATACTTAACGGAATTTTTTTTTGCACCGTTAGTCCAATGGATGTATCGTGTCCCAAAACATTGACGGAAGGATGTGTTTTGAACAATTATTTAACGAGGGACGGTTTTTTGACAAACCACAGGGATGATTTTTGCACTTCTCTCTTATTATTATTATTATTATTATTATTATTATTATTATTATTATTATTATTATTATTATTATTATTATTAACATCACTTCATTAGAATAAAAGAGATTACAATACATTGAAGGGAAGCCGAGATACTATCTGAGCTCCCACTATTATTATATATTATTATTATTATTATTATTATTATTATTATATATAATAGAGCAATACGCCTAATGATACGTATTTTTTATATAAAAAAACAAAAAAAATTCAGCATGAGGTAAAAATACAACAAATTTATAAAAACGAACCTTCAAGTATGTCAAAAGTTACAAAACCGGCCTTAAACTTTCACCTATTAACGACTTTTTTATATAACAAGCTTTATTTATCAAATATGAAACGCATATTTTTCGATTCATTCGGGAAAAAAATGTAACTGAAAGGATCGTCAAATTGCGAACAAAACGAGCTTAATATTGCAATGTTTCTAACATACGTATGATTTTATAGAAAATGTTGAAGTTTAATACATATTTTTAAAATATTTACGAAACAGTCTTAAAAGTTATTGGTCCGTTGAAAAGTTAGTCGCTAACCTCGGAACTATTTTCGTAAAAGAAAATTAGAAACAATTTACGAAAATACTCCTTGCGGTTATCGGTTTGTTGCAGAGTTAGTCTCGCATGCTCCGCAACGGCGAGCTGGTTACACACCTCGTTGTCTAAAATATAGGTTTTTTTAAAGAACTTTGTATTTTGTTAAGTTGAGCTATATACTTGTAGGGTAATGTAACGTTTTTTTTCTTTGACATTTTATATTTTATGGTTGAATATACAACCGTTTATAATTATTAACCAAAATGGTAGTCAAACAATTATTAACCAAAGTCACGTTATGCATTTATTACCGAAATATATTAGTAATGTGTAAACAGCATTTTTAGTAGTGCAAATAGACTGACCCGGTTGAACTGAAAAGGGGATGAGTTTAAAATGCACACGTAAAAGAGAGATTATATTGTACATCCAATTCCATTCAACCTAATGATGATCATAATGACTCATGATTATAGTTTTACCCACCCCCTAATCATTATTACCTCAAATCCCAACTCCTCTTAGGTATCATAACTTGCCCCCACAACACCCTCTTACATAAGGATATATCATTCATTTTCTTTTCTAAAATCCAAAAATCTGTACTATTATTAATTTTTGTTATGTTTAGGCATACTATTTTGAGATGAATCATGTATGAATACATGCCATCAATTCATTAAGAAGACAAACTAGACACAAAAAGTAGAATGATACATCATTCGTAGTTTTTTTGCTACACGTTACCGAATAATGTGGAGGGCGACTCTTTTGTTTTAACACGAATAAGACTACAAGCATAACCTTAGAAGCCAAACGAGAGTCATTTCAACTCGACGATCACAAAAGAAAAAATGAAAGTAGCTTATAGTGAGGCTTGATAAATTGAAGCGTACTGATGTAACATTTCTAATGCTAACAAACATACACAGCTAATCCTGAAATGAACAACATTATACTGAATGAAACATGTAGTTTTACAAATAAACAAATGTTGTTCATGTCCAATCCACGTATGAAAAATATTCTGGGATTTCAAGATTGGTGTTTTGACGCGTCATAAAATATTGCTACATAAAATTTTAAATTATAACACGCAATCTTCTTAGCAAGTGTTCGATTTTGAACCAAGTATTTTTTATTTTTTTTTAGCTAATCATCATCACAACATATTTGATGATTCGTTACACTATATTTACATGTTCACCTAATGTTACATGAGTCACACTAACTTCACCAGGTGAAGACTTAACCATAGTATACTTTATTGAAGCTTTCCAAAAAAAAAAAAAAACTGTAATAAAAAAGATATATATATATGCTGTATATATCTACCATAAATCTACGAGTTTTACATTCTCTTCTAATGCTTAGATTCTCTCAACCATAAATCCATTTCTTCTAAATTATATGGTTTTATCTAAGATGATTACTCTGACAAAACGTTATAATCAGTCTCAATACCGGCTCACGTATCTAGTCAGTCTCGTAGCTGAGTGAACGATAACCCTGTGTGGAATCTTATACGTACGATAGCCAAAATTATATCATACCACTATTAAAACCAAAAACATAATATTTTGAAGATCTATCTTTAGTTTTTACATATATTTTTACGACATTTAATTATGTAGGTTTCACAAATTTTTTTTTGAAGTGAGTTTTGAGACCCCAAATATATATAGCAAGGTACATATTTGAGTCTTTTTAAAATTTAAAGTTCGGTAACATGCTAGGAACGGTCGTGCCGTTCTCAAAAATTCTTAAAAAGTGATGTCACGTCAGCAAAATGCTCAACGGCACCAAGAAACGAACGGCACCACATTTTGTGGGGCATCCGTTGGCACGAGAAAATGTGGTGCCGTTGGTACACATATACCCCCACTAAATCACAAAAAGACAAAAAAAAAAAACCAACGTCGCGAGAATGGCACCACCACTCCGTTCGGTTTCTCGTGCCGTTCTCAACGGCGCTAGCTGTTATGCATGGCGCGAGAGAGAATGGCACCACCACTGGAGTGGTGAGCCGTTCGATTTTCTCGTGCCATTCTTTGGCACCAGAGAATGGCACCACCGTTCCCTGCCCTCTGGCTTTGCATCTAGCTATAAAAATAATATGTGGAAGACAACGTTTGAAACCGACTTAACAATTCTCACAAACAAGATAATAGTTGAAACTGATTTGACAGTTCTCAAATTTTAATTAACGTAATTATTTTCTTGCAAAATCTGATCAGTGTAAAAATAACGTGAGATAAAACAAATGAAGTAAAGTTAAACCTCTATGATATACTTTTGGAAGTGGATGCCTCAATCATTTGAATCTACCATGATCACTGCAACATGTACACAAAAATATATCCATATCATACTTGAGTAGAGATGTTAAACTCTATGATTTTTCGTGTATATAATTTTGGGTCTTGCTTCTTAGTTCATCCCAATAAATGATGGTGCGTTGGGTATTGATGGATTGTGGGGTTGGTCGGTTTATTTTCTTCTTTCTATTTCAAGTAACCAACTTCTAATATACATCATATACTCGTAGCAGATACTACTATAATTTGTGTTTTTCGAATTAGGTTTTGGGTCACTAAATTTTAATCGTATGGGTTCATTTTCATATTTAAACGGAAAGTTGTTTGTGAAACTAGTTTAATCAAGCTAATGTTTAATCATATGTGAATTCTCATGCAAGTTTCAACAAAGAAGAAGAAAAGACCAAAACCGAAAAAAAAAATGAAAAAAAGTTTGTCGAAAGTATATTAAAGTACGTATCTATAGAAAGATAATTAAATGCTCGTCGTGATGGTATAATTTTTTCGCTTAACGATTAACGGTTTATGAGATATTAATATTTGAAAAAAAAAATTAATATAGGTTTTGAGTTTAAATTACATCCAT
The DNA here is from genome assembly GCA_026074375.1 of Tanacetum coccineum. Classification (NCBI taxonomy): domain Eukaryota; kingdom Viridiplantae; phylum Streptophyta; class Magnoliopsida; order Asterales; family Asteraceae; genus Tanacetum; species Tanacetum coccineum. The sequence continues at coordinate 29,994 of BQNB010059303.1, forward strand.
TGATCGAAATGAAGATGAAAGGTATGGATTAGTCTCCTTGTATCCAAGTAAAGCTTCGTATCTAAATGAACTTGAAATCATAAAGTATAAAGATATAAATTAAAGTCTATCAGATATTCATTAAATTTATAAAGTTATTAAAAATGTGAAAAACGATAAGTTTTATCAATTACCTCATCCTTTTTTAAGTTTTTCTATTTACAAAACGTAATATTTATTTTGTTTGATGTAATTTAGAAGAGTTTGGCTAAATTGAAACCAATTTCTAACTATTATTGGCCAATAAAAATTATTAGTTTTACCACCTAAGCAAAATAATTTTCTCCATTGGTCCAATTGATTTTTTTGATTTTTTTTTTTCGATTTTAAAAAATCACTTATTACATAAGAGATATTGGGTAATTGACTACTATTTTTGAAGGCATTTACTGGTGTCTAATCCAAAATGTGTTGTTTATGAAATTACAGAGCAGAGGTGCATAAGAACGAGCACAACTTCACCCAGAACTTGTGACAAAGACTTGGTGGCAATTTATGTTACGACACAAAACATGACCCGAGATCAACATGAATAATGGATTAGGTTGAGTAAAAACATTCTTCAGGTCGTGTTCAAGTCGACCAACCAACCAATTTATTACACCAGTCGTGTTTGGGTTGGAGATTAGTTAAACAGGTCGACCTGTCAACCAGATTATTAGTTTATTTTAATAATAATATTGAAATTATATAAGTAATTTGTATTAAACGGGATAAACGAGTCGATCTGCTGACCCATTTAACTTGTTTAAACCGAGTAATATGTTTAGGTGGGTTAAATGGGTCGATCTGCCAACCCATTTAACGTGAGTTTTTTTGAAAGGCAACACCCATTTAACGTGAGTAATATGTTTACCTCGTCAACCCATATTGGTCACCAATAAACATGTTAGGGTTGACGAATATGACCCGATTACTTAAACAAGTCGTTTTCGGGTCGAGGGTTTCTGACCCATGAACCCGACAACCCGACCCAAACCGCCACCCTCACCCCTAATTGATGCATTTGAAAGGAAGAAAATTTGGTAACCATGGTTGATGTTGAGACTGACAAATCTATATTATCTATTGCGTTTGAACTGACCATCATATTAACTAAAATTTGGTAAAAGAAAAGACTTTTAGGTGACTCGACGTAACCATTTCTAAGTTATCTACACTAACAAAAAATTGAACGTGAACTCCTTCATTAGTGATAAAAGAAAAGAGTATTAGAAAACAATTTAAGATACCACTATGGTAACAAAATGAAGCTCGTTAATCCTGCTCCACAAT
>BQNB010059304.1:0-37388 GCA_026074375.1 Tanacetum coccineum
ATTTATTTTATTGATCTCTTGACTCTAGACTCGATTAGTGCATTTTTGGTTTTATTACTCGGAGGCTAGAGCAGACTGCCACCTATTCAATACCAACTAACTCGGAGTGAGAAACTCAATAGAAGTCGTGTGTATCTCCTTGACAAATGAGATAAGCTTCTGTTGAGAGAAACTCGAATGGCTGGGAAGGGTTGTGCATTGCATCACTGGGTCCATGATGTCGTCTTCAATATCAGAATTCATCTTTGTGAAAACCAATAGATTATGTATTGACCCGGTTTCTGCCTAAGGTGTAGGGAGGGCTGCTTTATTTTCACCCTTTATCCATACGTTTCTTTTTCATTCTTCAACCCCTTCAATGCTTACCAAGACGTCATTACTAACACCTTGTTGTGATTGTTCCAGTGTTAACTCAATCTTAGTCGGCATTATTCCCTTAAACTCATTCATCTCCAATCATACCTAAGGACTGCTATTTCTAACTATGGGATGTCCTTGGGTAGATCCCTCCGGTTCTGGTTGGATCATAGGACTAATGCCTAACCTAACCACCTTATGACTTCAGAATCGTCATGAATTAAGATGTTGTTGGGTATAAGATCGTAACCATAAAACCTTTTCCGAAGAGTATCAAGCACTTTGAGTCGATTAGATCACTTATTATTTTCAAGATCACATTTTAAATACATTTCTCCCCTTATTTTAAATACTAATTCACTTAGTTTTTGAAATACTTTGTGATTAAAATTTGTCATGAAAATTCTGTGGGAAAAACTTTTATTCTTAGCATGAATTATATGGAACATTAACTTGCTCCCCCTCAATTTTACATATGTTTGACACCAAAAAAATGATACCAAGTTGTAAAATGAATATAAAATTGAGGGTTAGCATTGTTGAGCACACAATTTTGAAAGATTATGAATTGTCATTGAAGAATTCTTGAAAAATTGTGCTCAACCACTTAATCATCTTATAACATACAATCTATTGAGTAGTCATTATTATTACTGAGTTGTTATTAAGAGATTTTTGATAATGTTTTGAATACATAAGAATTGTCATGAGATGATGTATCCAAAATCATTAAAACTTTGTTTTTCAAAAAACTCCCCCTCAAACATTGACTCATTTTGAAAATGACACCAATTGTAGAAGAATTGTCTTGTAAAACTTTATGAGGGATGGAGTGTTGAACACACAATTTTGAAAGATTATGAATTGTCATTGAGAAATTCTTGAAAAATTATGTTCAACATTTTGAAAAACATCATGTTAGAAGACTTCTCTTCTAACGCTAAGGATAAGTGCACTGAAACGTACACTCTCCTTTGTCGTTCGGGTCCGAGTTGCAATCTGAGAGTGATTACAAGTCATAAAGAAAATTAGAAATGACATGTTTTGAAAACATTTGAAACTCCTGTTCGAACTTCATTTACACGCCCGTGTCGATGTTAATCAACATTTCTAGGTACGTAAATGTTATCGATTCCAAGAGACATGTTGAGTAACGACTCTCGCGCCTCTGTACTCCTCCTTTCCACAACACCCCCAGAGCCAACCTCCGTCTAGTATGTGAGTGTAATATAAATACTTTGATGTTGAACTGTTTCTCTTAATCCAGTGTTTTGCATTTGCTATCTACTTGATAGATGCTGAAGTCTATACGCCAGTCCGATCTGATATAAGAACATAACCGATCCTCGTCAATGACCGCTTCGAGAGTGAGTGATTGCGCAGCGAATATGAAATATCAAACTCGCTCCCTCTACATCGTCCTCCGTTTTATATCTACCAACCACTCTAGTTCTGCTGGACTGTCAAACATCTCTTACCATTGTATTGACAAGTAATAAAAACCTATCTTCGACTAAGGCTTTGTAAACTTTTCAGCTAATGGTATTCGTTCTGGACATCTGACAAAGTACAATTCAATTATACCATTTTCAACCTGTTCCTTGATGAAATGATATCGAGTATGGATGTGCTTGGTAAGGAAGTGATGCAGGGGGTTGCATGAGATTGCTATGGCTGACTAAGAGTCACAATACAATGGTATTTTGTTGTAGTTGAAGCCATAATCCTTAAGATGTGTCCTCATCCACATTACTTGAGCACAACTTGCAGATAACGCCACGTACTCAGCCTCTGCTGATGACATTGCAGTACAGTCCTGCTTCTTTGACATCCAGCTGACTAACTTATCACCTAGGAACTGTATTCCTCTAGAAGTGCTTTTGCGAGTATCAACGCATTTGGCATGGTCGGCATCTAAAAAATCTGTTAGTTCAAAGCCAGAACACTTCAGATACCAGAGTCCCATGTTAATGGTACCCTTTAAGTATCGAAAGATCCTTTTAACCTCTTTGAGGTGTTTTTCAGTCGGTCTTGCTTGATATCTTGCACAATAACATACTGCTTGCACTATGTCTGGTCTACTAGATGTCAGATACATGAGTGACCCAATTTTACTACGGTAGTCAGTTTGGTCTATTTGTTCACCACTCAAGTCTGCATCTAATTTAGGTTTCGTAGCCATTGGTGTACCAATACTTTGTCTTTTTTCCATACCATGTTTTTTAAGTATCTCTAAAGTGTACTTAGCCTTATTGATAAAGATACCGTGTGGGGATTGGTGGATTTGAAGTCCTAAAAAGAATTTCATTTCCCCTATTAAGGACATCTCAAATCTAATGAGCATTGATTTTTCAAATCGTTTAGAAAATTTAGGGTTTGTAGACCCAAAAATGATGTCATCAACGTAAATTTGCACAAGTAGAATGTCCTCCCCATATTTTATCATGAATAGAGTCGGGTCAATTGTACCTTTAGTAAAACCTTTGGACATCAGGAAATTTGAGAGTTCATCATACCATGCTCTTGGAGCTTGTTTCAATCCATATAGTGCTTTCCTTAGACGGTAAACCTTTTCTGGATGATCAGGATCAACGAACCCGTCTGGTTGTGCAACATAAACCTCCTCCTTCAGTGGACCATTAAGAAATGCCGTTTTGACGTCCATCTGATAAATTAGAAAAGACTTGTGTGCAGCATATGCGACGAAAATCCGAACAGCTTCCAAGCGAGCAACTGGAGCAAATGATTCTTCGAAATCAATACCCTCTTCCTGAGCATAACCTTTAGCTACAAGTCGTGCTTTGTTGCGAATTACAGTTTGGTCTTCATCCTTTTTGTTTTTCCATAACCACTTTAGCTTGATTACGTTCTTGCCAAAGGGTTTGTCAACGAGTTCCCAGACTTGGAGTCTGTCAAACTGATGAAGCTCTTCCTGCATTGCTTCTATCCATGCAGAATCAGCCATTGCTTCCTTAATGTTTTTCGGTTTAGCTGTACTCACGGTGAGTGCGAACATACATATTTCAGGATCGGTTACAAGTTATCATCTTGTTTGCACTGGCTTCGATGGATTTCCACGAACTTGAGTTAACGGGTGATCTTTTGTCCATCGATATTTGGTATCCTAAGGTTGATTAAAGGTATGAATATTTGAATTACCAATATTGTGTGAGGAAGACTCAGCAACTTCTTATACCGGTGTACAGAAAGGATTGGTAAATTCTGCTTGATCATTGTTGTTTTCTTCAGCATTGACATATGTTGAAGTTGATGGTTCTGTTGTAGGGTGAATATTCGTTGAAGGTAGTGTGTCTTGATGAGGAGAATTGTCGGTGGGAGAAGAAGACTTGTTGACACGTGAAGTACCCGTATTGAAAAATTCATCGTACAAAAGACCAAATAGAAGATCCAACTTTTGTTGTCATGGAACAGTTGTATCTGCTGAAGGAGAAACATTTTGTAGTTGTGGGTCGGGGCCAGAGCTGTCATAATCTGACTCTTTTTGTCGTTAAGGAACGAGGCCTGAAGTGTCATTAGCAACAGACGTCTCTGATATCTCTTCGATCTCATCAAATCAGAGATGTATGGATTTAACTATCAATCTTGTTCTCTTGTTGTAGACATGGTATCCTTTTGACAGAGTGGAGTATCCCACTAAAATGCACGGATCCCCTTTTTCTTTCATCTTATCTAAATTTTCACCATCTCTGGTTAGGTAACAAGTGCAACCAAAGATGTAAAGGTGTTTAATTGAAGGTTTTCTGTCATTAATGATGTGATATGCCATTTTCTCATGTGTCAGGATGATGATAGATCTGTTTTGAGTATAGCATCCGATTGTAATTGCTTCAGCCCAAAAGAACAAAGGAAGTTTAGAAGCTGATAGCATCGTTCGAGCAGCCTCAACAAGAGTACGGTTTCGTATTTCAACAATGTTGTTCTGTTCAGGTGTTCGAGGAGTAGAAGTTTGATGCTCAATTCCTTCCTGTTTAAAGAATGCATTGAGTGTCTTGTTTAAGAACTCAGTGCCTCTGTCAGTTCGAACAGAAATTACTGGGCTTGAAGATTTCTTTAGATCATCGTGAGACAATCTTTTAAAACTTTTGGTGTTTCATCCTTGGAACGTAGAAAGAGAGTCCAAGTGTATCTTGAGTAGTCATCTACAATTACCAGAATATATTTCTTCCCATTTATGCTAGCAACTCGCATTGGACCACACAAGTCCATATGAAGCAAATTTAAGCGTCCTTTTGAACTTGGAACAGCCTTTGTCTTGAATGAACTTCTTTTTGCTTTACACACTTCACAAGAGGAACATAGTTGATCCTTGACGTACTTCAACTTTGGTAAACCAATCACGACATCCTTCCTTGAAAGCAGGTTGATGTAGTCGAAGTTAAGATGCGAAACTCTTTGATGCCATAACCATGCTTGAGTTGGTGAGGCTTTAGCCATGAGACAGATTGGAGTTGATGAAGTCGTTTCTTGAAGGGAAATTATATAGAGATCAGATCCACGGTTACCGATGAGTAAATTGTTTCCCTGAAGATCTCTAACGAAATACGTAGATTTCCAGAAAGCAACCTCCAAATCTGCATCACAAAATTGACCAATCGAGAAAATGGAAAATGGAATGTATATTATGTGTGTGAGAAAATGAACAACCAACCACCTCTACAAGGCATGGAGAGGTGTATAAATACCCTTAATGTGGCCGGCCTAGGTGGGCTTTCATGGGCTTTCCTTGGGTTTTTCCTAACTTAGCCTATTAAGGATCCAAAAATAACTAAACGAGCTATCTACCGATATACATGGAAGTGACCGACACTTTTCGTGTTCCTAACAGTAAGTCCTTGCGACTTTATGAGATAACGGAATATGAGAAATCTTGCATTTCTAAACATGGTTTTATAAATGAATAATTTTATACTAGGAACGACAAATAGTTGTCTTGCACTTGTATCATGTACATGTATAATTTCTGAACATCTGATATGTCTAGACGATACTCGATCATCCTATATTGCATAATAAATTCCCTAGCCGACGAGTACTCTTCTTGAGCCGTTAATTTAACATCGTGCTTGTTTACTTGGGTCATCCACGAAGAACATAAGTACTAATTAAAGTATGGGTCATCCACTTAGGATGTCATGGTCGTCCACTTAGGATGCTTGGGTCATCCACTTAGGATGCTACTACACAAGCACGCGTCATCCATTTAGGATGCTTGTATAGGAATTCTATATCGTTCACTTCTTGGGCATGCTACATGCTTATTGGTGCGTTCTTGGGCACCCTAAACTTATCTACGATGGTACTTGTGAGCACCCTACACTTGAAAATGACGCTCCTTATGAGCATCCTATACGTGATAACGATACTCCTTGCAAGTATCCTAGACATGACACGATGCTCCTTGTGAGCACCCTACTCTTAATAACAATGTTCCTTGTAAACATCCTAACATGATACGATGCTCCTCGTGAGCATCCTAAACATGATGTGATGCTCCTCGTGAGCATCTTACACATGACTATGATACCCCTTGCGAGTATCCTATTCTTGTCTTGCTTTAGGCTAAACCCGAATCATGACATGATAAATCATACCTGGCTGTTTTTGAGTCTCTAAACATGGCAACCTTTAGCTACAATCCGAAGCTAAATAAGTGTAATACTCAGTAAATTCAGGTAAATAATTTATTCATATTTTATTTCTATTTTTACCTCTAAGTAAAATTTTATATTTTACGGTTTACCCGATTAAGTAATTTTGCGTTTCTACAAAAATTGAGTCGTCTTTTAGCTCATTGCTCGTCTACGTGCTTATTGTAGTTAAATATTTCCATATTTTACCTTGAGGATTCTATAAAAATTTATTTTAGAAATTTCAACTTTTACTTTTCGTATTGGTCAAACTTGCTAAAAACCTTACCTTTTATTCATACCTTTACCTTTTATACTACACAATACTTACACTTAACAAAATTTACAAAAAAAAATATAAAAGCCCACCCCCTAGCCCATTAACCGACCCTCCCTCTCATACATCAAAAACATCGACCCTTCCTTTTTATTTTTATTCTTCTCCATCTCTTGCTTTATATAAAAAAACACAATGATAAAAACTTTCTGCTCCCTTCTCCCTTATGGCTGCCGAACATCAACCATCACCACCATTGCGTCTCTAAAATTTTCCTACTCAGTATATCCATCACAACATCATACTAAAGATGCTTGCAAAGTTTGGTCAAGTTTCTTGGAGATTTGAGTGTTTTTAGGGCTTTTCTTGAAGAGTTTGATTAGGGTTTGGTGGAATCAAGTGGGTAACATTATTTTGGGTATTTAGAAGCATTGTATTGAAGGGTTTTAGGTGTTCAACTGATCCAAAAATTCCGCCAGGCAAGGAAAGGCTTCTTTGTGTTTTTATCTTTAATTAATCATCCATTGTAAGCCCTTACTCTTTGATTCTGGAAATTTTTATGTTTTTGGGTTTATTATTATGTTCAATAATTAGGTATGGCATTGTGTAAGGTTTTAGAGGATTTAAAATGATGTTTGGATTGGATTTGTAAAAGTTTTTGGGACTGTTTTTAGATCAGTAGCTAATCAGGTTATTTGCAAACAAAATTTGGTCATACGGTACCTGGGAAAGTTGATAGAAACATAGGTCTATGTCTTAGGTCCATGTGGTTCTTTGGATACAGCCGTATCTCTTCCGGTAGAGTGAGATACGACCGATTTACTAAAACTAGTCGAATCGGACCTAGTGTTAGGAAATGGAGCTTAACTCCATGTTTTTGTGCAAACTCTTTGAAAAGAAATCATGATACTTGTAGAGGACACTTAGACGTATCATCTCCAACTAGCCTCACTTGAATAACATTCATAGAATTCAAAATGTGTTCGTTTTCGTAAGCTACAAAAATTAGTCACACTTTCTTTGGGACAATTTTGAAATGCTAGATAGATTAGTGTGTAAAGAAATATTTTTGGCTTGGGAAAATCTGGAAAAGTAAATGGTGACCTAGGTATATGTCTTAGGTACACATAACCGTTTGTATGGGGTGGTAACTATTTCCAATGGGTGAGAAATCACCACTTTACTAAAACTAGTCAAATTGCGTGACCTGAATTTGAAACCATATCAAGTCAGAAAATTTGTATACTAACACTTAAATTAGTAAAACTGTAGCTTCTAGGTATCGATCCAACTTAAATTTGGCCATATGTTTCGTCCTCATCGGATGTACGGTTTAAGAGATATGTTAAAAATGGTAAAGATGTAAATTTTAGAAAATGACATGCACTAGTATTGAAGGGTAAATTAGTAATTTCACCCATGTTCTAAAACTTTTTGGTCAGTAGGCCCCAAATTTCTAGAAAATAGATTCAGAAATTTCTGTACGTGAAAACCTCATATTTTTATCAATTAAGAAATTTGAATTATGCGCTTTCAAAGTTGGGTAAATTTTAGAATTTTGGTAAATTAAGAAATTGTTAGACATAAAACTAATGTGGGTACTTGTAGAAATTATTGGTTACGAAGTAAACTAAGGTCATATCTTAGAAGTTATATAAATTCAGATTGGGACTTGCTTTTTGTGTAATTTTGATCTATAAATTAAGGACGCAATGGCATACTTGTTCCAGTTAAAGAAAAACGTTTTATATAATTTTTCTTTTATTTCATTTTCATTTGCGTGAGCATTTGTTGTTTATTTTGCTAAGTTGCGCCATTTATTTTAGATTGCACTTAGGGTGTTTGATTTACTTCAACGACTATATTGTTGATTTTGCCGTTTCGTTTAAGGTGCGTTCATAGCCCATTTTCTTTTTAATAGCTTTTACAAACTCCACAGGGAGAGATACATGTTATGTTTTACATTTGGACACAAATATTTAAAAACTGCATGCTATGCCGGATATTACCACCTGATATTATTGCCTAGGTGTCGCTATTGCCATTTAAGTCCCATTTCAATCATGAACCGGTTTATTTTGCCCTAATTGTAGTAAGCGTCGCGTGTTGTATTGTGATTGTGGATAAATATATATGGTTACTGCAATCCCCGTTCGAAATTATGGTTTCTAGATAACCCTGTGGCGCATTTAACATTTGAAATACTTTCTAGGATTTTTGGCAACATCCTACACTATCGTGGGGAGCAAACCTCGAATACTGGTTTGTTATTACCAATCCATTGATTGAAGTACATGTTAAAGTTTCGATGTTATGAGCTTAGTGCAATAATAATTGTTTTGGACTAATGAATGTGTTTCATTTTGTTGCCTTACTTAAATCTTGTGATCCACTAAACTATTTGATTTCAATAACATTACTTGATTTTACTCAATCACTGCTTTACTTATATAAAACCTATGAATTCACTCAACAATTTTGTTGACTTGTTAACATGTTTTAATTGAGGTTTTCAAGTATATTGCTCGGAGGGAAGCCGCACGGATATAAACTTTGGCGACTCTGCATTTTTACACATTCGATAAAACTTCTTCTGAAAATACTGTGTTTTGTAAAGGATTTCTATTATTTACATTCGATGGAAAAAAATTTCTAAACTTTATGTCATGTTTGAAAACATTGTGTGTTATTGAAACTGTTGGGACATGTTTGCAAACTCAGATGTTTTTAAAGTATCGAATGTGAAACATTTTGAAATGTATTTTAAAATGTCTCATTTTGAGGTCGTTTTTTGTAACTTGTACTTCTTGTTCCATGACGTCGCACCCCAATGTTACTTTTTCACTATCGTCTGATTTTGGAGGTGTAACAGATTGGTATTAGAGCACTGATCATAGAGAACTGGGTCGTTTTCAAAACCGACTATGACTATTTTTCAAGATTTAGTGTCTCTCCTTATTTTATCCGATATCCGTGCACGCGTACTTCCTGGTTCCTTATATTTACTCCCTCGAGCATTACTATTAGTATTACATGGATAATGATTTTATAATACTTGACATTCTTTTCGATCTCTTACGCTTATCTTTGAGATTACCGCTACTTATTTATATAAGGGTAATTTATATAAATGATGACTATTTTTGATCACTTATATCTACCTTCTAGAGTGTCTATATTTTTATATAAATGTTAAACTCTTCTCTTAAGACATTGTGAGTAACACTATTGTCTCATTTATTTTCAAGACGTTGTGAGTGATAAACGATCTCTAAAACCTTCTCAAGACATTGTTAGCGACACAATGGTCTCTAAAACTTCTCGTGATTTTACCATAACACCATTTCAACGATATTGAAATTCGACATATCTTGTCGATTCCATTGGTTATTTTACTAATCGACTCCGAGTTTGGACACTCGCCTCGTATTTTTAAACGCATACGTCGCCACGTAACCCACTGCATAAAAACATACCAACAAATTTTAATATGACTATTAACTTGTCCCCTCGTATGGCGCCTTGGTGCACCTGCTTTTAGAACACGGCTCATTAACGTCTTATTCTCTTCTTTTTTCTCCATGTGATTTTGGAGAATCATGCCACCAAGAAGACAATTGCTAAAGTTTAGCAGCTATCAAGCGACTTATATCCCAACGTATGGCTGACATGCTCTTTCGCCTAGAACAGAACAAGACCCGAGATGCCAAAAAAACAAAAATGATTAGTCCCTCTTATTTCATTCGTCTTCATTTTGTCTCATCAAATTAAGAATCCCAACAGACCGGAATATCATTTGGGAACAACACACAAGCAACCCCGCTCTAAAAAGAGAATCTCGACCATTATAGTTAATGATGAATGATTTATTTAAACCATTTTCTTTGAAAACTCTCAATGTATTAATTGTTTTATGGTACGGGTATATCCACTCCTTTCAATAATTAATTGTTTATACAATTAACTCTTCATATTATATTTTAATATCCTTAATATACTATATCCTTATTATGTGCGGATTTTAACCATTAGTATTAACTCCCTTTAGTCATCAATTGTTCATAAAATTAATTTCTCTATCACATTTAACATCCTTGATATATTACTTCTTTGATATGTGCCCCTATCAACTATTGATATTAATTTTCTCATTTGCATCGGTTAACTGCATGAATGACTCTCTATGGTCTTCCATAATTCTTTACGTTCATTTATTTTTGACCATTACTATGTTTGGATATTCTTGACATCTACTCCTATCCTACCATTATTATGATTAATTGATCTTTTGTTTACTTGATTATTTGTACAAATGATTCTTCATTACTTCTTTGATTCGTAATCCGTTTATGCGAATCATCCTTGTTGGTAGAAATATTACATTACGATATTTAATCTATACATTCTCTTCATGTTTTGGTGATGACAAACATGTAACTTATAACACATAACGTAAAGTGCTTAAGTTACTCATAATCACAAATCATCAATTCATACGTCAACATCTTTCGACGTCTCATGTTTTCTTCAACAACAAATTTAAGTTCGCACCCGACGTAAATCACTAAAGGTATGAACAAACAAACTTTAATTTGTTGAATGATCAAAGAAATTTTTTATTTTTCCAAACCTTATATTTTTTTATAAAATGGGACAAACATTTTTAAAAAACATATACAAAACATTTTTGTATTTATAAGAAATGTTTTCTTCAAAATAAACATTTTGAATTCAAATATTCTACCTAAAAACGGCTAGAAAGTTCTAGAAAAACCTTCCCCATAAAAAGATAAAAAAGGGAGCGTCTGAAAAATGGGCGCCCCCCTTAATTAATTAAGGGGACCGGCCATAATTAAGGGGACCGCCCTTGTATAATTAAGGGGACCGCCCAAATAAAAAATTAATATTTTCCCTATAAATAGTGGACTGTTTCCACAGATTTTCTCACCTCTTTGCACATAGTTTTTCTCAGATCTAAACTCTTCTTTCAAACCTTTTTCTTTGATCACTTAACTTGTAATAAGTTTGTTTAAATGTGATCCAATCATCCATCCATTCAAGTGCAAGAGAAGAACTCTCGCTATCATCAAGATGCGAAGTTATGTAGTTTAGTTAGTGCATTCGTGACATGTCTTACATTCACAATGTATAGATCGAGTCCATGTATTCCAAACTTGTGTAATAGTTAGATCATGGTGATCATAAGAAGGTATGTTAGATCATGATGATCTTGGTAGTGTCTTGGTGATGTAAAGTTGTGAAGTGTAGGGAAGATGTGAAGTGTAGTGAAGTTGTGAAGTGTAGGGAAGTTGTGAAGTGAAGTTGTGAAGTTGTGAAGTGAAGAAGTTGTGTAGTTGTGAAGTTGTGTTGTGAAGTCGTGATAGATTGGTTCTAGCTAAGATTAGAACTCGACATCTAGCTTAGTGTCGGAAATTGATATAAGCAACGTTGTGTACGGTTTTCTCCGCCTAAAGGGAGCTTGTTGACTAGTGAAGATAACTCTCGAGTTTGGTGCTCGGGGAGTGGAGTAGGGCGAAGAGGTGCTTCGTGACCGAACCACTATAAATCATCGTGTCCGGTTTGCATTTCCTTTTACTTATCTCTTTACATTTATACTTGCATTTATCGCTCTATATTTATATTTGCAATTGTGTGTTGTGTTGCTTATATAGTTTTGATTGTGTTTGTGTCATGGATTGATGTGAACATTGATGTGAATATGTATTGTTGGTATAGAATTTATATAAACACTCTTCATATTATATCACGCTTGATCGGTGATTTGATACGAAACATTTTTAAGATTTTAAAAGGAAAACTTATTCACCCCCTCTACGATTTCCACAATCCTATATATTTATTCTTTTGATCTTTATTACATTTGTACATATGTTCTTTTACATGCTCTCTTAAGCCGTTGACATATTCATATTTTACATGCTCGCGAAATATTTATTGTTTCTTCATATACTCTCATTTATTCCTCTCGCGATGCTATGACCATTATTCTTTCATGATATACTCATTCCTTCGTGATATTGATTAATGATTGTTCACTACCTTGTTCATAAAATAATTAATCTCCCTTTTAGTATTCTCGAATCCCGAAATATCAAATTCATTATAACCTACTTGCATTGGCATTCACTTCCTTTAAAGATTAATAAATTTTTTGATTCCTCCATTCGCATTAATTATCATTACAAATTCATTATTCGATCTTGATACATATTGTTATTCGGTATGTGCTTCCTTGATCATCGTTATGACATAATAATTCTTCGTTTTCACTTGTTCTCTCATCAGTACAGATATTCAATCTTTTCATCAAGGATCTTCATAACAACTAATCCGTACCCACATGCACATTATAGACATTTGATGTGTGTTGTCTATTATTTATTCAATATTGTTGATACCTTGTTTAATCGTTTTATTGAACCCTTCAAACACGTTTCGACGCATGATATGAAGATAGGAGCTTGGACCTGGCACTGAAGAAATTGAGACGCTACATATGCGGTATAAGGTGCACAGTTATTAGAGAAAGCGGTCTATACAAACTTAAAATAACGCGGGAACTAGATGCATTGCGATTCAACAACAAGCTGTATTTCATAAGGGAGCTAAACTCGCATGGGAACGACTGGATCAATTATGTGGCAAGTACCCTAATCTCTTCGCAACCACCTCGTCTGCTTTTGTCGTCAGTTGAACTCTGGGGACCAAAGTTTCCTTAGGGGGATCGACTGTAATACTCCGTAAATTCAGGTAAATAATTTATTCATATTTTATTCCTATTTTTACCTCTAAGTAAAATTGAGCCGTCTTTTAGCTCATTGCTCGTCTACATGCTTATCATAGTTAAATATTTCAATATTTTACCTGAAGGATTCTATAGAATTTTATTTTAGAAATTTCAGCTTTTACTTTTTGTCTTGGTCAAACTTGCTAAAAACCTTAACCTTTATTTATACCTTTACCTTTTATACTACACTATACTTACACTTAACAAAATTTACAAAAAAAATATATAAATCCCACCCCCTAGCCCATTAACCGACCCTTCATCTCATACATCAAAAACATCGACACTTCCTTTTTATTTTCATTCTTCTCCATCTCCTGCTTTATAAAAAAAACACAGTGATAAAAACTTTCTGCTCCCCTCTCCCTTATGGCTGCCGACTATCAACCATCACCACCACTACATCTCTAAAATTTTCCTACTCATTATATCCATCAAAACATCATACTAAAGATGCTTGTAAAGTTTGGTCAAGTTTCTTGGAGATTTGGAGTGTTTTGGGGGCTTTTCTTGAAGAGTTTGATTAGGGTTTGGTAGAATCAAGTGGGTAACATTATTTTGGGTATGTAGAAGCATTGTATTGAAGGGTTTTGGGTGTTCAATTGATCCGAAAATTCAGCCAAGCAAGGAAGGGCTTCTTTGTGTTTTTATCTTTAATTAATCATCCTTTGTTAGCCCTTAATCTTAGATTCTTGATTTCTTGATGATTTTTTGCCATTCATTCTAATCTTTGATTCTAGAATTTTTTGTGTTTTGGGTTTATGATTGTGTTCAATAATTAGGTATGGCATTGTATAAGGTTTTAGAGGAATTAAAATAGTGTTTGGATTGGATTTGTAAAAGTTTTTGGTACCGTTTTTAGATCAGTAGCTAATCAGGTTGTTTGCGAACTTTTTTTGGTCATAAAGTACCTGGTAAAGTTGATAGAAAGATAGGTCTATGTCTTAGGTCCATGTGGTTCTTTGGATAGATCCGTATCTCCTCCGGATGAGTGAGATACGACCGATTTACAAAAACTAGTCGAATCAGACCTAGTGTTAGGAAATGGAGCTTAACTCCATGTTTTTGTGCAAACTCTTTGAAAATCAATCATGATACCTGTAGAGGACAATTAGAGGTATCACCTCCAACTGGATTCACTTGAATAGCATCCATAGAATTTAAAATGTGTTCGTTTTCGTAAGCTACAAAAATTAGTCACACTTTCTTTGGGACAATTTTGAAATGCTAGATAGATTAGTGTGTAAACAAATATTTTTGGCATGGGAGGTTCTGGAAAAGTAAATGGTGACCTAGGTATATGTCTTAGGTACACATAGCCATTTGGATGGGGTGGTAACTATTTCGGATGGGTGAGAAATCACCACTTTACTAAAACTAGTCAAATTGCGCGACCTGAATTTGAAACCTTAATAAGTCAGTAAATTTTTATACTAACACCCAAATTGGTAAAACAGTAGCTTCTTGGTATCGAGTCAACTTAAATTTTTCCATGTGTTTCGTCCTCATCGGATGTACGGTTTATGAGATATGTTAAAAATGGTAAAGATGTAAATTTCAAAAAATGACCTGCACTTGTATTGAAGGGTAAATTAGTAATTTCACCCAGGTTCTAAAACTTTTTGGTTAGTAGGCCCCACATTTCTGGAAAATAGATTGATAAAGCTTTCGGTACTTGAAAACCTCATATTTTTATCAATTAAGAAATTTGAATTATGCGCTTTCAAAGTTGGGTAAATTTCATAATTTTGGTAAATAAAGAAATTGTTAGACGTAAAACTAAGGTGGGTACTTGTAGAAATTATTGGTTACGAAGTAAACTAAGGTCATGTCTTAGAAGTTGTATAAATTCAGATTAGGACTTGCGTTTTGGGTAATTTTGATGTATAAATTTCGGGCACAATGCCATACTTGTTCCAGTTAAAGAAAAACGTTTTTTACAATTTTTCTTTTATTTCATTTTCATTTGCGTGAGCATTAGATGTTTATTTTGCTAAGTTGCGCCATTTATTTTAGGTTGCAGTTAGGGTGTTCGATTTACTTCAACAACTATATTGTTGATTTTGCCGTTTCACATAAGGTGCGTTCATCGCCCCTTTTCTTTTTAATTACTTTTACAAACTCCACAGGGAGAGATACATGCTATGTTTTATATATGAACACAAATATTTAAAAACGGTATGCTATGCCAGATATTACTACCTGATATTATTGCCTAGGTGTCGCTATTCCCACTTAAGTCCTCTTTCAATCATGAATCGTTAATTACTAATGTAATAAGCGTGAGTGTTATGGATAGATCTATCGGGACTGACAATCCCCGTCCGAAATTGGTTTCTAGATAACCATGTGGCACATTTAACATTTGAAATACTTTCTAGGGTGTTTGACAACATCCTACAATATAGTGTGACACAAACCTCGAGTACTGGTTTGTTATTACCAATCCATTGATTGAAGTACATGTTAAGGTTTCAGTGTCATGAGCTTAGTGCAATAATAATTCTTTTGGGCTAATGAACGTGTTTCATTAATATGCTATTACTTAAATCTTGTGATCCACTAAACTGTTTGATTTCAATAACATTACTTGATGTTACTCAATCACTGCTATACTTATATAAAACCTATGAATTCACTCAACAATCTTATTGACTTTTTAGCATGTTTTATCTCAAGTTTTCAAGTATATTGCTCGGAGAGAAGCCGCACGGATATGAACTTTGGCGACTCTAGATTTTTACACATTCGATAAAACTTATTTTGAAAATACTGTTTTTTGTAAAGGATTTCTATTATTTACATTCGATGGAAAATTTTATCTAAACTTTATGTCATGTTTGAAAACATTGTGTGTTATTGAAACTATTGGGACCTGTTTGCAAACTCAGATGTTTTTAAAGTATCGAATGTTAAATATTTTGTAATGTATTTTAAAACGTCTCATTTTGAGGTCGTTTTCTGTGACTTGTACTTCTTGTTCCAGGATGTCGCACCCCAATGTTACCTTTCCGCTGTCGTCCGATTTTGGAGGTGTGACAATAAGCTTTCTTACATCATGTTTAATCTAATAGCATGAAGCTAAATCCGTTACTCACCTTTGGTCTTGATTAGGTTTTCGTAAGCTTTTCGCGAGCACCTAATCATGATTTAACCATACTAATACAATTAGAACTTTCTAACTTATGTATCTAACATATAATCTTAACTTAACCATAAAAGGTCTTATTTCATACTTAAACACTTTTTACAAAAATCCATTTTTAGAATTTCTGCAGCTTGCTGCACTTTTCTGTTTTTGCCATTTAAACTTTCAGTCAAGACCTGGAAATAAATTTTCTAGAAAATAGACTCTTTTACCTTTCCGAATATGTAAGGCACGCCCCCAACGGAGCTACGGTTACTTTTCTATGATTTTTCAAAGTTGGTACAAATTTCTGCACACTATGATTCCCCAATTTGCGTCATTACCAAAACGACTCAAAACTCATACTAAGCTATCCCAATCTTTAACAAGATTATATCTCAGCTTATTTAACATGTTTAAATGATTATTCTTCAGGCCTTATGCCAAATTTGCTTATTTAAGTGCTAAATTAAACTCTAGCCAACCACCCCTTTATTAAACATAAACAATCATAACTTCTAACAATTACATGACTTCTTGCCAATCTTTTAACCATGATTTAATAACTTGATTATTTACATAATTATAATATGAAATGATTATCTAAACCACATTTTCCCTTAATTCAAGACTATGGTTATAAAGAACCTCTCATAAACCCCCAATTTCATATAATTTTTTAACTTGAAAACTATTAATTGATGATCTTACCTTGATAGGGAACATGGATAATAACTTGAATTATTCTCTAACATCCCTATAACATCAATAATCTTCTTTACATGACATTGGTAATCTTTGAATCTCCCTGTAAGTATTCTAGTACATTAAAGGTGGTAAACTTGTTGTTCCCTCTAAAAATCCCCTATAAATGCCACGACATAACCATCACACATACACGTGTGATTAAGTGAATAAATATCTGGTTTTAAAACTTATCTAGTCCCAAGGGTAAAAGAGTAATTTATGCCCATAATGTGTATTTTGCACCGTTAGTCCCTGCCGTTAAGTCCTTTGCACCGTTAGTCCTTTTCGTTAACTATGTTCCACAAATGATCCTTATTTCTAATAAAACTTAATGAAAAGACTTTTCTTATATTCTAAAAGCAATATAATATCAATTTAACTAAAACCACAAAAACTGGGTCTTACAACTCTCCCCCACTTATTTCGTTCGTGTCCCCACGAACTATCTTGGGGTGACTATCTGGGCATGTATTAAATCTGGGCACTAAGTCTCCCCCACTTAGACTGTACTTATCTATATCATTTATGCTATTCTGACTATTTTACCTGACCACAAGTCTTACTATAAAATCTTCTAAACTTACCTGGTACTGCTTATTTTGACTCTGAATCTAAAACTTCTGAAATTTATAACATATCGAATGCCTAATTCTAGGTAAATCATTTCTAAACCATTTCTGATTTTGTATGTTCTGATTCTTCTATTCTACTGAATTTTTGAATAGTAATTTCTAGTTACTAAAACTGGACATTTGGACTGATGGGACTTATGATTTCTTATTCGTACATACTTAGTTTATTCTATTTCTGACTAAATCATCATTCTATCTTTTGGAAATTCGGTCTCATCGACCCTTATTGTTCTAAAAACTCCTCGAGACATCCTATGATCATAATAAATCCATATTATATGATGTAACTATTATCACGTTGGCCAGACGTCATAATACTTGCATCACTTATACATGTCTTTATTGCCATCATATTTTATCTCGACTCATTAATAAAATTATCAGCTTAGAATCATGTTCTGCTATCATGTACATTCGCTGCTATTTATGCACTTATGTTCATGCATTCTGCTACTAATCGCATACTGGTGCGATAACATGACTGCTAATCATATCATACTATGCATGCTAAGTCTAATTTGTTAGCCTCAAAATATTGAGTCGAACATGAAGTTCGTTCATTATGTATTTAAGTCTCGGTCAATTAATTAGTTAATGTTGTAATAGAATATTATCGGGAATCAGGCTCGATAGTTAAACTAATATTGTATATGTTTCGGGTTTAATCCCAAGCAAAACCCGAGCCCGAGTCCTAGTTAAATATCCCACGCGTCACATTAAATGTGTAGGGGTATATATATAGATATTTTCTACTAAGAAAATATCTCTTCTCATTATTTCTAAATAATATCTTTTCTTTTTCTCTCATCTCTCTCTCTTCTTTCTCTCTCTAAACCATTATCTCTTTTCTAGTTTCTTGGTTCGATCCGTGTTGTGTAATATGAAGTGAAAGTGTAGATCGGGTTCCGACAATTGGTATCAGTCGCCTCGGGTGGGTTTAGTGATTTGTTTGTGGTAATTTTTTTAAGCTTATTATTCGGCTAATTTGTTTTTGTTTTCATTTCGTGATATTTTTTTTTCCTTTTTAGACAAAAGTCTTAATATTATATTCCGGCTTATACAAGCTTTTAGTTGGGTTTTTTTCTTCGTGTAAACGGCTGAAACGAAGAGAACAAAAAGGTGCGTCAAGGTGTTTGATGTATTGCTTGAACCGATCGAGGAACGAGTCCAAGGAGTACCGATCTAGCTCAACCGAACTAGTAATCTTTCAAAGAGCCGATCGAGTGATTTCTCTCAAGGACCGAACGAGTTTTTCATCTTCTTGAGCCGATCGAGTGACTTTCATCAAGGACCGAACGAGTTAGAAACTTCTTGAACCGAACGAGTGGAACACGACTAGAACCGAACGAGTAACAATCTAAAGGACCGAACGAATTCTTTTTTTATGTGAGCCGAACGAGCCAGTTGAAAGCACAACCGATCTAGTCACCTTACAACTCGAACCGAACGAGTTGATTCTTCATCCACCGAACGAGTTCATTTTCTATAGAGCCGAACCAGTTGATATCATCAAGAGCCGAACGAAGTACAAAAAATCTTGAGCACCGAACGAGTATCACAAGAAGGACCGATCGAATCATTTTTTTTAGTTGGACCGAACGAGTTTTTTTTCTAGCTTGAACCGAACTACATCAACCACGAGAACAAAAACTTACACGTTTTAACTAATTTTTGGTTTTTCGGTTTCGAGTGACGTTAAACGACGGGACTTAAGAATTATATCATCGTGTTCGTGACATCATTTCGATCAACGTGGTATATTTAGTTATTACCGACGATAACCGTACGACTCCGCGAGATCAAATTCATATACGGTGTATTTTTTTATAAATCTTCAAACGAAAACGAAAGTGAAATGGAGGGAATTTTTTATTAATTACCAAGAATTGAAAGTTGTCACATGCAACCCCTACATGTTTACTACAATTACACCACAAGTCCCTTGTTGCAATAACAACCTTTCTTGTTGAAAATAGATTGCACCGTTAGTCCTTAGTGCATCTAATTCAACCGTTAGTGCTCTAAAGTGAAACGTTCTTGCACCGATTGTCCTTATTTGAGTTTTAATCAATCGTTAATCACTTCAAGCTCAAAATTTGTGCACCATTCATAGTTTTAGCTCAACAAATCGTTAACAAAAGCTTACGTACTTTAACGACAACAACGATTTCAACATCAATTAATTTTTGTTTTACGGTTTCTTCTTGATTTTGTAAAATCCTGCGAAAGATACGATTCTTTTCTCGGTTTAAATCATAGATTTGTAAATTCCCGTGAACGTTAATTGTTTTCAAACCACAAAAAAATGATCCAACAAATTCTTTCACACTTCATAATTGATAGCCATTCATTCATCCTGTCTACCTCCAGTCTCAACACATCCTCAAAGTTGTCACAAATGCACAATAATATATGGCAGCTGTTCGAAAGATCGACCACCAATGCTTGGACCAGGAAGATATTCACAATGGAGATAACGTTTTCTACGGTACATTGACACAAAACCAAATGGTGTCAGACTGAAAAAGAGCATACTAAGTGGTCCCTACGTGCGAACCACTGTACAAGTTCAAGCTGTTGAGGCAGCGGAAGGTCGTCCTGGTTCCACAACATACATCAGTCGAAAACAATATTGAACATGACTCAGAGAACAAAGAACATTTCAGTTTGAAAGGAAGCAATTTTCTTGCTTTTAACCGGTATTGGAGATGAAATTACTAACGTTGATGCTTTACAAACACAGCAAATGAAATATGGATAGCCATTGAAAGGCTACAACAGGGTGAATCGTTGAACGTACAGATGTAAAGACCAAATCCTGTTCATGGGAATTTGGGAAGTTTACTTCTCGAGATGGAGAATCCATGGAGTCGTATTACTTACGGTTTTACAAATTGATGAATGAGTTGACAAGGAACAACTTGCAAGTTACAACAATGCAAGTGAATGTTCAATTTCTTCAACAACTTCAACCAGAATGGTCAAGATTTGTGACGATTGTCAAGCAAGCAGAAAAGATAGACATCGTCTCATATCACAGACTGTTTGACATTCTGAAGCAGTTTCAACTGGAGGTTAATGATATCCGTGCTGAGAGAATAGCCAAAAGTGCAAATCCATTAGCACTCATTGCGGCTGCTCAACCATATTCAGATAATTACTATCAAGCACCAAAACCTCAAAGATCAAAGTACTAATATCTTCCACAAGACCAAGTGCATCTACCAGACACAAAGGCAAAGAGATCGCCAAACCAATAACACCTCAATCTGAGAGTTTCAGTTTCTGATGAAGACAGTGATCCTGAACAAGCTCAGAGGGACAAGGAAATGCAAAAGAATTTGGCACTCCTTGCAAAGTATTTCAAGAAGCTCTACAAACCTACCAACAACAACCTTCGAACTTCTTCAAACTCCAGGAACAAGACTGAAGATACCACACCAAGGTATAACAATGACAATCAGTCAAGGCAGTTTAGGAATCAAAGGACAATGACAGTTGTTGGGGCTAGGGAAACAGTAGGCAGTCAGGTAGTGCAACAGACTGGGATACAATGCTTTAACTGCAAGGGATATGGGCACTATGCAAAGGAATGCAGGAAGCCAAAGCGGGTTAAAGACTACGCGTATCACAAGGAAAAGATGATGATGTGCAAACAAGCTGAACAAGGTGTTCCTCTGCAAGCTGAGCAAGCTGATTGGCTAGAGGACACGGATGAAGAGATTGATGAATAGGAATTGGAAGCACATTACAGCTACATGGCAAAGATTCAGGAGGTCTCACCTGAAGAATCCAGTTCTACTGGTCAGCCATTGGAACAGGTACAAAATCATGATGAAAGTAATGTGTATGACAATGTGAGACGACATTCTGAGCAACCTGAATCCATTAACGACACATATGTTTTGGAGAAGGATGATAGCAATGTCACTCCTGATTCATCAAATATATGTACTAATGATAATCAGGTTGATCAAAATGCTGCAGAATGTGTTGATGAGCGTGCTGCGCTTGCTAATTTAATTGCTAATTTAACTCTTGATACGGAGGAAAACAAAACGATTTTAAAGCAATTAAAGAAAGCAAACGCATCATTGACTCAAGAATTGGAAAAGTGCAAAACTAACCTTGATGAAACCAATAGTGCTCTGGGGGAGGCTATTAGTTGTCGGGATAGTTGTCTGATTGCACTTCAGAACAAACAGAATGAGTTTGAGAAGTACAAAGCCTTTAATGACCGGACGATTGATTATGAGATTCTTCAAACAAAGTTAAATGAAACTCTAGGACTATTAGCTTTAAAAGACATTGAAATTAAAGAAGGTTTAAAAACTAAAGCCTATGAAATTTCAGTTCTTAATCAGAAACACGATGAATTAGTCAAAAAGAGTCTTTTAACAAAGTCACAACTGGAAGGTTATCTCAAAGAGAACACAAAGGTCATTTCGGATTTAAAGGTTAAGGAAGAAAAAGATATTGACAAGATGATTGAAATGGACAAACAGTTAAAGTTTTTGAACGAAATTGTTTATACTCGTAATCAGTCAATTCAGACCATTCATATGTTAGCACCCAAATGCTCGACATATAATGGTAGACCAACCTTTGCTAATCCAAGGTACCTCAAGAAAGCTCAATCTGAGAAGCCCTGTTTGTATGAGATCCCATTTGATACTTCTGATCCTGCAAACAGATTTGCCCCTGATAGGGAAGAGACCATGACTCTTGATAACGAGAGTAGATCAAAATTGAATAAAGATTATGTTAAACCATATGATTACACAAAACAAAATAGTCTTTATGAAATTTTTAAAGGACCATCATTGGAGTATCTTTATCAGTTGGAACGCGCAAAAGAAGTTAGGAAGACAATGTGGAGAAAACCGTTTGTTAGAACAAAACCAAACATTGCTAAAAACGTTGCCTTTCTACCCGTTTCAAAATCCATTAGTAAAGGTGTTTTGGAATCGATTGTTAACAAAAAAAATTGAAAAGAGTGACATTTTAATTTGCATTTCGCTAATTAAAAAATACTTATAGTACTTCGGATGAAGTAGTTAAGTTATCACGACATGGAATGGAACACAGACTAGAATCGAAACTAGAAGAAAAGAGGAGAACAATTTATAGAATGTGTTACATCATTCCTAAACCTTGACGAAGATAGTTTAACAATTCACGCTTGAGGGGTAAAGAAAGAATTCGGCGATGTTATCTCCGGTGTGTTTCGTACGCGAAAATAATAATAATAATAATAATAATAATAATAAAGAAGAAAACAAACTGGGACAGTCCAGGGTTTGGGTTGTTTAGGTTGGTATTTGCACAACCCAGGGGGCCGTCCGTTTGGGTCTTGAAACCCACACCGGGTGCGTTGGGTTGTTTGTATCAACGCACGAGGGTGCGTTTGGTCGTGCTTAGCACCCTACCAGGGAGCGTTTTGTTTATGAATGGGTGTTTGGTTTGGCTGTCACGTCACGCCCAAATAGGTGCGTATGGTTTTCGAGAACAGCCGGGTACCACCTGGGTAAAACGAGTGTGTCGGTTGATGGGTTCACCAGCCGCTGGGTGGCGTTAGAATGATATTATAACACCGCGGGTGTATGTTTGCTGTACGAAAAGCCGGGACCAGCCAAATGAGGGGCCCAGTCGGGGGTTTGGGTTAAAAAATAATACAAGGTGTGTTTGGTTTAGTTATACACAGACTAAGGGTGCGTTTAGTGCTTAACAAAGCCACGCAACAAGGGTGGCGTTTGGCTGTCCCATCACAGCCGGGTGCGTCGCGTTTAGGTGGTGTTGACACCGAAATAAATGAGTTGTTTAACGCGAAAATATAGAAAAAAAAAAAAAATTTTTTGTTTTCATTTAACGATTATATATATGTGATAAATCCGGTATAACTTGCGCGGTCTAAGTAAAATACAAAATAAATATTAAAACGGGACTGATATTAATGTATAAGTGATATTGGACATATTTGAGACGAGAGTTGGACCAAAAATTGGACCTTGACACCTTTTATACCGAATAATAAATATCAAAAATCGAAACATAAGATTGATTTTACAAGTCTTGACTAAACCGAGAAAATACAAGAGTATTTCGCGGGATTTTACTAAATCAAGAAAACCGTAAAAATACAAGAGTGATGTCACGAACACGATGATATAATTCTTAAGTCCCGTCGTTTAACGTCACTCGAAACCGAAAAACCGAAAATTTGTTAAAACGTTTAAGTTTTTGTTCTCGTTCGGTTCCTACTAGCTTTCACTCGTTCGGCTCCAAGAGAATGCACTCGTTCGGTCGAGACAACAAAAAACTCGTTCGGTCCTTTAGATTGTTACTCGTTCGGTTCTAGTCGTGTTCCACTCGTTCGGTTCAAGAAGTTTCTAACTCGTTCGGTCCTTGAGAGAAATCACTCGATCGGCTCAAGAAGATGAAAAACTCGTTCGGTCCTTGAGATTTCGAGTTCGTTCGGTTGTCACAAGGTTGTTGGCTCGTTCGGTTCTAGTCGTGTTCCACTCGTTCGGTTTCACTCGATCGGTTCAAGCAATACATCAAACACCTTGACGCACCTTTTTGTTCTCTTCGTTTCAGCCCTTTACACGAAGAAGAAAAAAAAACCAAGTAAAAGCTTGTATAAGCTGGAATAGAATATTAAGACTTTTGTCTAAAAAGGAAAATAAGAGAGAAAATAAGCCGAATGATAAAAAAACCAAATATGTCGTTTCGAATAAGCTCACAACAACAAAAACCACGAAACCCACCCTAGGCGACTGATACCAATTGTCGGATCCCGATCTACACTTTCACTTCATATTACGAACCACGAATCGAACCAAGAAACTAGAAAAAAGATAATGGTTTAGAGAGAGAAAGAAGAGAGAGAGATGAGAGAAAAAGAGAAAAGATATTTTTAGAAATATTGAGAAGAGATATTTTCTTAGTAGAAAATATCTATATATATACCCTTACACGTTTAATGTGACGCGTGGGATATTTAACTAGGACTCGGGCTCGGGTTTTGCTTGGGATTAAACCCGAAACATATTACTATATTAGTGTTAACTATCGAGACTGATCGATAATAGTTCTACTTTACACATTAACTAATTATTGACCTGAGACTTAAATACATATGAACGAACTTCATGTTCGACTCATTTTTTGAGGCTAACATACTTGTTTCATTAAACATTTACAAGGTGATCAATTGATTCTTACTCTTTAGTGAAGAACACTAAAATAGACAGTGAAGCTTGAATGTTATTAGTCTTGATTGTGTCATTACGTCTTGTGATATCTTCTATTTATAGTATCTCTTGTGTTGTGTGTTGTGTTTGGTTGTGAGTTATGTTTATCATATGTGCTATGGTAGATAGTATTTAGCGCTCTTAAAATAAGTAGTGTGTTAGATTGTTTAAATCGCTTGAAGTAGATCTCGGTATTTAGCTTAGTACAGAAAAAAGTTTAAGTGACTTGTACAAGTTTTTCTCCGCCTAATAGGGAGATCGTTAACTAGTGAAGAAAGAAAACTCTCTAAGATGGGTACTTGGGAGTGAAGTAGGCGAAGAGGAGCTTCATAGCCGAAACCACCTATAATCATTTGAGTTGTCATAGATTGTGATTTTTTTCTTATACTTTTATTCATTTATATTCCGCAATTTAGTTATTATTTATTCGACGTCTAATCATATACACTTGTGTATATCTCTTGAAAATTAGGGTACATACAAGTCTACGTCACAGCGTCATGAACTGTAAATCACTTGGAGGGTGAGCGCGAATGTTATGAAATAGATCTATTCGGATGTGGATCCCTGTTCGGGTGATTAGCGATCACTTGGTAAACGAACATTATAGATCTATTCGGGATTGACAACCCCCGTTCGGGTGACTAGCTATCACTGGGAACGAACGTTATAACATGTCGGATTATATTGTTGGGACCTTCGGGCCTCCCCAACATGGCACGAAGTTTATATAGTGCAGGCACGGAAATTTGTATAGTGCGGGAAATGTCACAGAATTTATATAGTGACTCAATTTTGTTCATAAAATGTGTTATGCATTCTTTATAAATCTTTGGGATTTTTACATAGTACTGTGATATACAGTGGATTACATTTATATTTAAACTAATCTATGAACTCACCAACTTTAATGTTGACACTTGTAAGCATGTTTTTCTCAGGTGGATTAGATGCTTGGACTATTTGATGTGCATTGGAGTCTTTACATTCAAGCTTTTCATTGTGATGCAAATTATGGGACAAATGTATTATTAAATTCAGATTTTTATTGAATTAACAAATGTTATTATTCAAACGACACCTAGAGGTCGTTCTCTTGTATCTATTGCTGTGTATTACGAAGTAACACCCCATTTGGTATTCCGCTGCGTTGTAAGTGATTTTTGGGGGTGTTACAAGGTTTCTCTAGCAAAAACTATGTTAGGATGTTTCTTAGGGCTCTACATCCTAAATGGAGAACAAAGGTCACGGCGATTGAAGAATCGAAAGATTTGTTATCATTAGCTCTAGACGAGCTTATCGGAAATCTAAAAGTACATAAATTAGTCATGAAAAAAGATTCTGAATTTTACAAAGGCAAAAAGGAAATAGTTAAGTCCATTGCCTTAAAAGCTAAGGAAGAGTCTAGTGACGATGAAACTCCGACATCCAGAAGCGATGACGAAGAATATGCTATGGCCGTAAGGAACTTTAAAAAATTCTTTAGAAGAAATGGTAGATTTGTTAGGCAACCACGAGAAGAAAAGAAGTCATTCCAGAAAAGGGATGATAAGAAAAGCAAGAGTGATAGGAAATGATTTAAATGCGGTGATCCTAATCATCTCATTGGCGAATGTCCAAAGCCTTAACGAAACATGGACCAAAAGGCGTTCATTGGAGATTTTTGGAGCGATAGCAAAACTGAAGCTGAGGACAAAATTAACGATGAAACTTGTCTTATGGCACAATCGTCAAATGATGTAACTCTTCACTCTTCTCATTATAGTGATAATGCTTCTTCTCTTGATGACGATAGTATGCAATTTGAATATAATAACCTATGTGAAATTAGCTTAAAAATCATCAACAAAAATAAAATTTTGAAACCTAAAAGAGATCTTTTAGAAAAAGAAATTTTAGAGTTGAATGAGAAAATTAAGAAACTTGAGAGAAACACAGAAATTGAAATTGTTTGTGAATCGTGTCAAATACTTAAGTTAGAATACGCTAAACTTAAGGATACTCAAGTAAAATTCGTAAAATTTGATAAGAGCGCTAATTCACTAAGAGAAATGTTAAATATTCAAAAGTCACCTAGTTGTAAAATAGGTTTAGGATTTGATAGTAGTAAAGCGTCAACAAGCGGAACAAAACCCGTTAGCTTTGTTGGGTCATCCACTGGAAATACAACCAACGGATGCACCATTAAGGTGCAAAGATCCACCATCTCTGGATCCCTGGATCCGTCGAGCAATGAAAAAGTGGCAGAACACGTTTTTAGCCTACCAATGTCTTCGTGATTAGATTTTTTCATTACTAGAAAGAAACTAATACATAATAAGATTGAAGAGTCAAAGAAACCATCTTTAAAACCATCCTTAAGAGTGGTTTAGGTTATGTAAAAACCAAGTGTGGGTCTAAAACACCTCTACCTAGAAGAAATAATTCTTCTCAACAAAGATACAACAAACCTCAACCTAGAAGAAACTCTAGCGGACCAACTTACCAAAGTCATTAAAATCAAGGTTTTGTCAATATGGGAAATTGCATCCCATTCTAATATCCCAATCGCTTGTAACAAATGCAAAGGATGTACAACACTAACATTTTTGGACCCATGAGATATTGGGGATCAAACACTTGAGTTTGTTTGTGCTTAATTAGGTATGCTTGAGAACTTGTTTAGAGCCGGACGAATGGATTAAAGATAGCGGTTGCTCCAAACACATGACAGGAAACAAACGTATATTCTCAACCTACAAAGCATACGATGGAGGTAATGTTGTTTTTCGAAGTAACTTAAAAGGAAAGATCATTGGCAAAGGTACGATCTCTAGTGACTCTCTTACTATATCAAACGTAGAACACATAGATAACTTAGCTTTTAATTTACTTAGTGTCGATAAAATTTGTGACAATAAGTGTAAGGTCTTATTCACGAAAGATGGTAGTGAAATAATTAAAGATGATAAAGTCATAGGAAATGGTATTAAGAAAAATGGTCTATACGTCATGAAATTAGGAAATAAGTCTCAAGACAAATTTGTGACAATAAGTGTCAAGTCTTATTCACGGAAGAAGGTAGTGAAATAATTAAAGATGGTAAAATCATAGGAAATAAGATTAGGAAAAATGGTTTATATGTAATGAAATTAGGAAATAAGTCTCAAGACAAATTATGTCTCGCCACGGTAGTAGATAACTCTACCTTATGGCATAGAAGACTTGGTCACGCAAATATGCGTTTAATCCAATCTTTGTCATCTAAAAAATTGGTTAGGAATTTAGCCAAGCTAAAATATGATAAATACTTTTGCGATGCTTGCAAAATTGGAAAACAAGCCCATGCAAATCATAAAGCTAAAAACTTGGTTTCTACTAATAGATGTTTAGAACTTTCACATATGGACTTATTTGGTCCATCCGTTATTAAGAGTTACGGCGACAACTTATATACTTTAGTAATAGTAGATGATTATTCAAGATATACTTGGACAAAGTTTTAAAAAACCAAAAGCGAAGCTTTTGATAAATTTGAAATATTAAGTAAGAAAATACAAAACCAACTAGTATGTTCTATAGTTGCTATTAGAATGGATCACGGTCGAGAATTTGATAACGAAGTACAATTTGGAGCTTTTTGTGATGCACAAGGCATTACTCGCAATTTCTCTGCTCCACATACTCCACAATCAAATGGAGTAGTTGAAAGAAAGAATCGGTCATTACAAGAGATGTCTAGGACTATGTTAAATGAATATTAATCCGACCAATTCAACTTACACACTTAATAGAATATTAATCCGACCAATTCTAGGAAAAACCTCTTATGAAATATATAGAGGTAGAAAACCTTCATTAGAATATTTCAAAGTATTTAGAAGCAAGTACTTCATATTAAATACTAAAGATTATTTAACCAAGTTTGACCCAAAGTCAAACGAAGGTATTTTTTAGGATATTCTCAAAATAGAAAAGCTTACATTATTTTAAATAAGCACACCATGAAAGTCAAAGAATCACTCAACGTGACATTCGATGAAAGTCCTCCTCTCACCAATTATCACCACTGGTTGATGATGATGTTGGTGAAGAAGAAGCTGTTGAAAATAATATTAAAGTAGAGAATAATAATAATATTGATGATGAGTCTATAGAAGTTGATGATGTCATTAACATTAAAGAGTCTAAAAATCACTCATTAGGACAAGTAATAGGAAATCTTAATCAAAGAACATTAAGATCACAAGCCCAAAATCAAAGTAATTTTTTTGGTTTCATCTCGACCATAGAACCTAAAAATGTCAATGAGGCATTAGCAGATGAAAGTTGTATTGTAGCTATGCAAGAAGAGCTAAACCAATTTATAGAAATGGGTATATAGGAATAAATTAGATGAAATGGTATTGTGTCTAGCAATAAGGCTAGATTAGTAGCACAAGGGTATAATCAACAAGAAGGTATAGATTATGATGAAACATACGTACCAGTAGCTAGATTAAAGTCTATTTGAATACTTCTTGCTATTCCTTGTCCAAATGATTTTAAATTATATCAAATGAATGTAAAAAGTGCTTGTCTAAATGGATTTATAAACGAAGATGTTTACGTTGCTTAACCTTTGGGTTTTATTGATTTTGAAAAACCAAATTATGTTTATAAACTTAAAAAGGCTTTGTACGGTCTTAAGCAAGCTCCTAAGGCTTGGTATGATAGACTAAAAACATTTTTACTAAAATACGAGTATTCCATGGGAATGGTTGACAATACTCTTTTCACAAAGAAATTTATATCACATCTCATCATTGTTCAAAAATATGTTGATGACATTATATTTGGATCCGCGTGTCAAAACTTATGTGGTGATTTTTGTAACATCCCCATAAAATCACAACACAACAGAATACCACTTTGAGGTGCTACTTCATAGTATAAAGTACAAGTTACAAAAAACGACCTCAAAAGAGACGTTAATAAAATGTCACATTCGATTAAAATTTAGAGTAAAATCAGGTCCCAATAATTTATAATTTAACAAGATTACAAGAGTTCAAACGTGAAACATTTTGTATATTTGAAGTTAAAAGTTATCGAATGTGAAGAAAACTGAGTCCTTGAGTTTTGTTGATATCCATGCGTCTCGAATGCTCCCAATGCTCAGGTAACAAGATATAACCTGAGAAAATATATGCAAAAACGTCAACAATAATGTTGGTGAATTCATAGGTTTAAGTAAAAACAGTATTGAAATAAATCAAGTAATATTTCAGTAAGAAAAGTAGCGTTACAACATTTAAAAGAATTGTTGTCGAAATCCAAGTAGTAATTTAATAAATCAAGTATGCTTAGTAGTGAACCACAAGGTATAAGATCAACCAATGACAATACAACGAATGCAGTGTCAAGTAACAGAATTATCGCATTGAGCTCGTGACAACCGATCCCTTAGACGAGAAAATATAGTTTGACCTAAACGATTTGGTATTATTTCTATATACCAACTTCCAGAATAATATATCCATTTAAGAGTGGGTGTTCCAAATTCAAACCCCGGACGGGGAGTCACCCCATAGGCCTATTTATTATACTAGCGTCTACCCATCAAAGGTAGTTAACGGTTCACAATATTAGGGTCTTTAGTAATAGGTACTCCTACGATAATTCACAATAACGAGTCAAGAATACACTTCAAACACTTGTGTCTAATTTAAAGTTCAAAACTCACGGTTTTGTAAATATATAAAAAATGATCTCAAATCATTTAGTAAGCAATTGAAGCTTTAGTAAATTCAATGGTAAACAACCATGTATCAAACATGTATTAGAAATCATGTGAAAAGCAAGTAAAATCTTTAGTAAAAACGTTCATGTAACGCTTACGAAATTGGAATCAATAATTTTGCTTAGTAAAACAAGCATGTATTCTCACCCCGAAAATAGTTATGAAAACCATTAAAGAAGAAAAGATGGGGCTATAAACTCACCGAGGAGTTATGAAGACCAGAAGTAGATGAATCATCAGACAAGCAACAAGTGTCTAAGCACAACCTAAAAGATGTGACGCGGCTTAGAATGATAAAGATGATCGATACATAAAAATAAATCGAATGATCACGAGATATGTTTTCGAGATATGCATGGCATTGCATTATAA
Organism: Tanacetum coccineum; assembly: GCA_026074375.1. Lineage (NCBI taxonomy): Eukaryota > Viridiplantae > Streptophyta > Magnoliopsida > Asterales > Asteraceae > Tanacetum > Tanacetum coccineum. The sequence goes on from BQNB010059304.1 coordinate 30,983, forward strand.
GTTAACCGAAGTATTTTTATCCTCAAATTGGTATGCAACCTGCACTTATACTACATTAAGTGTCTACTAAGTCTCGCTTAGCGATTCTTATCTTATTACTATGTAGCCTCACTTTTATTTCTTAAGAAAAGGCGTAAAACTATGTTGCTGAATTTTTAGTCAACTTTACAAGACCACATCTCTTAACCTATAAATGATACAAGGATGGGACTTTCACCCCTGGAAAGATACTTAAGTATAGTTTCCAGAACATTATGCCTTTTAATCAAACCATTTACCAATCCACGGGAAATGAGTTTTTACTAATCATAACTCAAAACAAAAAGTTCGCTGAATTTCTAATGCTTACGGTTTTTACCATAAATCCTATTCTATAATAGCAATAAAGTTGAATCTAAAGAGAGATGAAGGATTATGATGTATAGTGTTAAACCATGTTTTAAAAACCCAACACTTTAATGCAAAAATCTAGAGTTAAATCCCTTTTTCAATTAGTAGTTCAGAACTGACTAGTTTCCGTAAATCAGTCATATCTCACTCATCCAGAGGAGATATGGCTCTAGACAACTCGACACATGTACTTTGAACTTATTTCTACAACCCCATCAAATAATCCAGATCTTCTCAGGCCAGAAGTTTGCTGCAATTAACCCATTTATACTACTGGTCTGCAGCAGTCCCAAGTTTTCCTACCAAACACTAATTTTGACGTATTTTCCAAACCGTGATAACTATTAAAGTGAATCCACTTGGAGAAGTTAGATTAAGATGTATACTACTAAGATTAGCTTTCCTATCCTACATTTAACCTGGAGTTTAACTCGTTTTCTAAGCGATGTTCTAGATTTGACTAGCAATCGTAAAATAGCCATAACTCCCTCATCCGAAGGAGTTGATAACCCATCCAATTTGCCACATGAAGCTTAAGACTGTACCTATCCAACCATCTAATTTATTCATAGGCTCCAGGCCAAAAATTATTAGGAATATCCATGTTTTTCTACTAGTCTAAAAACAGTCCCTAAAACTACCTCGAAATCCCATCAAAACTTATCCAATTCACCAATTATTCACTTGCAATGCCATAACATATCCTAATAACATATCTCACACATCAAAACATGATGTTCATGATCAAACCCAAAATTAAACAAACTAAGAACATGCATGCTTAGAGAAAGATCAAAATCAAGCTCATGCATTCAAATAAAAATTAAATCAATAGAAAGATGGAACAAGAGGCTTACAAGCACAATAGAATGGAAAGAAAAATCAAAACAACAACCCCTTGGGTTGTGTTCTTGCTGCCGTGAACAAAGAGGACCAAAACCGAACCCAAATCTTGATTTCGTTGCTCCAAATCTTGATTAAACACTTATTATCAAACCCTTGATACTTTAATTGCATCCAATTAGATTAAAAACCTAATAATCAAAAGTTTAATAATATCATGAACTTTTTAATACTTGATGCATGATGAATTTTAATAGGAAAAATTGATGGGGTTTTATGTAGGAATGATTTTTGAGTAGATTGGAAGTGATGAATGGAATTTTTGGTGGATGATTTTTGGTGTTCTTGTGATGTTTGTGTCGAACCAGTAAGGGAGAGGAAGGAGAGGAATGATTTTCTTTTTGTGTGTGTTTTATAAGGAAGTTTGAATTGGTTTAGGAGTTATATAGAGATTATATCTAGTTTAATTAATTCCTTTCATAAATTGGGTACGTAAAAAAATATATAGGGTGCGTTTGATTTAGCTAATAACCGGGGCCCCTCTTTAGGGGTGGGCTGGTTGGGCTTTTGTTTGGTAATTTGTTGTATCTCTTTGTTTGCGGGCCCAATAACCTATTTAACTCGTTATTTGTTGTAAAGTCATAATTTTTGACGCGGTTTTGGCCAAACACGAATAAAAGATGAAAAATAATTAAAATATATTAAATAAGCTCTCATGGCTAAAATATGATATTCGTTGATTTCTCAATCGATAGAACGGATAAATTTCAATTGTAGGATTCGCAAGAATTTTGAAATTGAAGATTTTAATAAAAATCGACTAAAATAATAAAATGAATTATTTATAATTTAGAGAATAATTATAAGTTCAGAATAAGTAGTGACCTTAAATACGGGGTTTTACATCCTCCCCACCTTATGGGAGCGCCGTCTCGGTGCTCTATTCTTCATACTCGGCTTCTTCTTATTCGAGAAAAGATGTGGATACTTGTGAAGAGATGATGATATACTCAGGTCCTCGATGAAGCTTTCCAATGAAAAATTTAATGAACAATATTCAAAGCATCAAATGTATGAAATGAGCATGAGCGAATGGATTGAATGTCGCGAGAATCCTTAAAAGGAAATGTTGACAAAATATAATGCCTAAAAATATTATTAATATTTTTTTCACATCTTTACGTTTTGATAATCACAAAATATAAAAACGTTCAATGTAAAATTAAACGTAAACAAGTAATTAGTAGTAAATTTTCATTTCGATAATTATATTACTTAAATGTATGAATAAATAAATGCTTAATGCATTTTATGATCAAAAGAAATTTTTATTCAACCTTAAACTTTTATAAAATGTTGTAAACATATTTATAAACATTACAAAACATTTTCCATAATTAAAAGAAATATTTTATTCAAAATAAACATTTTGAAATTCAAATTATCGGACCTAAAACGGCTAGAAAAGTTCCAGAAAATTCTCCCTACACAAAAGACAAACTGGGGAGGCCCTAACCTAGGGCGGCCCCCTTAAATACACGGGCAACCCCTTAATTTTAAGAGGACCGCCCACCTATTTAAGGGGACCGCCCCTAGGTAGACGCTCCCCCAGTCTTTCCTATAAATACTGGACTTTTATCCACTATTTTCTCACCTTTGCACTTATTCTTTCTGCCCAAAACAACCCATATATCCTCTCTAAAATCCTTTGATTATTTAATCATAAAGCTTTGTTTCCAAGTGATCCAAGCTTAATTCCTCAAGTGCAAGAGAAGAATACTTCTATCATCAAGTGAATAAGTATTACACTTTGTGTGTTGTTGCAATCTTATTGCATTCATATCATAACTTGTAAATCTTTTGTAAATCTTGTATAGTTATGTAGTTGCTAGATCTTGGCGATCTATGTAAGTATAGTTAGATCATGGTAATCTTACCAAGTAGTGCTAAATAGTTATGATATAAGTAGTGTTGTGAAGAAGTCTTGAAGTTGTGAAGAAGTCGTGAAGTTGTGAAGTCGTGAACAAGTCGTGAAGTTGTGTTGTGATAGATTGGTTCTAGCTAAGATTAGAACTCGACATTTAGCTTTGTGTCGTAAATCGGTATAAGCAACGTTGTGTAAGGTTTTCTCTGCCATAAGGGAGCTTGTTGACATAGTGAAGAAAACTCTCGAATTAGGTGCTCGGGGAGTGGAGTAGGGCAAAAAGGTGCTTCGTTGCCGAACCACTATAAATCCTCGCATTGTGGTTTGTTTGTTCTTACTCTTATCTCCTGTCTTGTATTACTTTCTCATAACTATCTCATTAATTGTTTAGATAGGTATATTGTTTATATTGTGCAAGTATTGAATTCACATAAAGGCGAATCTAGAATTTTTACAAACACCTTAAAACCTTAAATTAAAAAAGCGATAAACTATTCAACACCCCTTCTAGTTTTCCACAATTAGTATCAAGAGCCACGCTAAACAAGATTTTTAAAATAAATTGTATTTTAAAACTTGAATCGATCTATGAAATCAGAAAAATATTTAGAAGGACAATCTATGCAAAGACCACCACTAATTGAAAGTGATGGATTTATTTATTGGAAAAATAGATTCAAAACTTATGTGAAATCAAAAGATCTAGATCTTTGGCATGTTATTACCGATGGTGATTTTCATCCTATTAAAAATAATCCTGAAACTAAAAAGGATGAAGTTGTACCTTTTAATAAACAAAATGATGATCTTAAAAAGAAACGTGCTAAAAATAATAAGGCTAAAATGATAATTTATAATGCTTTGCCACGAAAAGAATACGAAAGAATTTTTATGTGTCAAACCGCAAAAGAAATTTGGGATACTTAGTTAATCACTCATCAAGGTAATAATCAAGTCCAAGCTAACAAAATAGATCTTCTTGTTCAACAATATGAACAATTTACGATTTCAAAAGAGGAATCAATAGATAATGCCTTTGCAAAATTTAACACTATTATTACTAGTCTAAAAGCACTTGATGAAGGTTTTTCTAGCAAGAATTGTGTTAGGAAGTTTCTTAGGGCATTACATCCAAAATGGAGCGCAAAAGTCACGGCGATTGAAGAATCAAAGAATCTAACAACCTTACCTTTTGACGAACTTATTGGAAACTTGAAAGTTTATGAAGAGGTAATAAAAAAAGATTTCAAAACAGTCAAAGGCAAGAAAGAACAAAGTAGATCTCTTGCATTAAAGGTGAAAAAGGAAGTAAGTGATGAAGATAGCTCAAGCTCCGATAGTGAAGACGAAGAGTATGCTATGGCCGTAAAAGAATTCAAGAAATTCTTCAAAAGACGAAGAAGATTTGTAAGACAACTACAAGGCGATAGAAAAACATTCCAAAGAAGTAGAAATGATGGTTATGGTAAAAGTAAAAGAAAATGTTTTAGATGTGGTGATCCAAATCACCTCATTGGTGAATGTTCAAAGCCGCTAAAGAACAACAATCAAAGAGCATTTATTAGAGGAGCGTGGAGCGATAATGGAGAAGATGAAATAGAAAAGACTAAAGATGAAACTTGTCTTGTAGCTCAAGCGCCCGATGAAATATGCTTAGGAATAAACTTAGAACCCGATGAGTGGATTAAAGATAGTGGATGCTAAAACACACGACCGGTAATCAAAAGTTTTTTTCTTTATACAAAGCATACAACGGAGGAAACGTAATCTTTAGAAGCAACTTACATGGTAAAATCATAGGCAAAGGTACGATTTCTCAAGACTCCCTAATAATTGAAAATGTTGAGCACGTAGATAACTTAACCTATAACTTGCTTAGTGTAGGTCAAATATGTGATAACAAATGGAAAGTAATATTTACTATCACGATAGCAAAATAATCAAAGACGAAAAGGTTATAGGTAAAGAAATTAGGAAAGGAGGAATATATGTAATGAAACTAGGAAAAAAACCAGAAGACAAAATATGCCTTACAACATTGGACGAAAACTCCACACTATGGCATAGGAGATTAGGTCACGCTAATATGCAATTAATTCAATCATTAGCATCTAAAGAATTAGTTAGAACCCTACCCAAACTAAAATACGACCGACATTTTTGTGATGCTTGCAAAATTAGAAAACAAACTCATGCAAGTCACAAGGCTAAAATATAGTTTCAACAACTAGATGCTTAGAACTACTTCACATGGATTTGTTTGGCCTCTCTGCCATACGATGTTACGGAGGGAATCGTTATACCTTAGTAATCGTAGATGACTATTCTTGATTCACATGGACTAGATTTTTAGAAAATAAAACCGAAGCCTTTGAAAAATTCGAAATATTTAGCAAATTGATCTAAAACAAATTAGGATGTTTCATTGTATCAATTAGAATGGATCATGGTCAGGAATTTGATAATGAATTACAAATCGGAAACTATTGTGATTTAAATGGGATATCTCATAATTTTTCCGCTCCTCGTACTCCACAATCAAATGGGGTAGTAGAAAGAAAAAATCACACTCTACAAGAAATGAGTAAAACCATGTGAAACGAACAATCCATTCCTCAAAAAATTTGGTGTAATGTGGTCGATACGTCAACCTATATAATTAATAGAGTTTCCATTAGACGTATTTTAGGAAAAACTCCATACGAGTTTTTAAGAGGTAGGAAACCAAACCTTAACTATTTTAGTGTATTCGGAAGTACATGTTTTATTCTTAATACAAAAGATTACCTCACCAAGTTCGACCCAAAGTCATACGAAGGTGTCTTCCTAGGATATTCGTAAAATAGTAAAGCTTACATAATACTTAACAAAAAAACAATGAAAGTAAAAGAGTCGTTGAATGTAACTTTTGATGAAACTCCTCCCCCGCTTAAAACATCACCATTGGAAGACGATGAGTTAGTCGAAGAAGAATCTATTGAGGTTAGTAAAACAAAACCTATAGGCAATGATCTTGAAGACATCTCATTAGAAAATAATCAAATTATAAATATTAAAGAATCTAAAATTCATCCCCTAGAAAACGTTATTGGTAATCTAAATAAAAAAAACTCTTAGGTCGCAAGCTCAAGACAAATCCCATAGATATGACCATCATAGGAACAATTGAGTAATGGCCATGCAAGAGGAACTAAACCAATTTAAAATAAATGATGTTTGAGAACTAGTCCCAAATCCCATAGATATGAC
>BQNB010059305.1:0-37388 GCA_026074375.1 Tanacetum coccineum
ACAAGCCAGTAATTGACAGTTCATGATAAAGGGCTCAGTGGGTTATCGCTACTTAAGCAAACACGTAATCATTGTATAAAATATACACTTGCGTCCAATTTGTAAAACAAGCATGTTCTCACCCCAAAGATGTAAATCATTTAAATAATTGTAAAACATGGGGCTATGAACTCACCTTAGTAAATAGTCCTCTGAAATGATAATAGATATCCAAGTATGAATCACACCGTCAAATACCTAAGTAAATACGGACAGTCTTAGTCTACAAATTTAGGCTAAAGACTCAATGTATAAACTACAAAAAGTTGCTAGTTTATATATACTGTTATCACTTGTGTGGTGGTGCACATGATTATTGTATTTGAAATTCATGATGGCTCTTGGGAAACGTATATATTTTGTTAATAAATGTTCTTATTTATTAAGCCGTTATTCAAAACCGAATAATATCCGAATATATTATAATTCGCCCGATTCGTTAAGTGTTTAAATATTTCACCTTCGTTCACAAAATACCCTTAGGTTTCTTATAATTTACAAAACAGCCCCTAAGGTAGGAATTATACCATATTTACATTTTAAACCCTCAAGTTTCAATAATTACACTTTTAGTCCTTTAACTTTACAAAGTTACACTTTAGGTCCTTATAGGTTTGAAACAGCCCCCTAGTTTCCAGAATTGACAGAAACAGTCCATGGACTTGTTAAATTTAGTAAATGACTGTTTTGACCCTTAAGTTTATAAATTGGCACTTTTAGTCCTCCGACTTTGTAAAAATTGCATTTTTACTCCAATGAAATCCCAACAAGTGGCATTATGTTTAATTAAGTCCAAATAAGCCATATAAGCTGCCCTAGCTTATAAATAAGCTTTAACGAGCTTATTTTGGCTTAATGGGCCTTATTGGGCCCATTAAAGTCCATTAAGTGTTCTAAGGGTCCATTTAAGTTTTAAAAAGCACCAATGCCTCCATTAAGATTATTCAAGTCTGTTAAGTTGGAAATAAGCTCGGGAGAGCTTATTTTGGCCTTTTTCGAGTTTATTGGGCTCGTGAGCCCAATATCTCAACCCAAATTGAATACAAAGGTCCACTTAGCATTCCTAGCTTATTTTCTACCCTTTTTAAGCTTATTAAATTTGTTTTTGGTCCAGCTTATCCTAATAAGCTAATAAGCTCTTGTTAATGGGCTGTTGGGTCCATTAAGTCCATCTAGCTTATGAGAGTTCATCAATAAGCTTCTTTGAGCTTATTGTGAGCTTATCGCTCAAATAGGGCTCGTTAATAGGCTAGTGAGTCCATTAAGGGTTCGGTTGGGGCTTCTAACGACATGAAAAGATCCATGTGAATCAAATAAGCCTTATAGATCTCTAAATAAGCTTGGGGTGCCTATGAAACGTTTAAGATTTTAAAGGAAATTAGACCGTGGTTCTTTCATGTTAGCACCACACAAGGCATAGTATATGTTTAAGATAGGGGCGTGAACCATGCATGGGTCGAACCATGCATGTTCACGTTCTCATATGTTATACAACTCAAAGTTACGCCGTCTTAGGATTTTTATACGTCTTCATTTTACCTTCTTAACTATGACTTATTACATGCATTCGATTAATAAGCTATTTTACGGGTTCTAAAGCCAAAGGTTCGTTTACATTGACAGTTACGTATAGGATTCCATGTTTTTATCAAGAACGACCCTCATGGAACACCCTTGGCTCATATTTGTAGGTTTCTATGAACTTTTAAGCTCTTGCTCGATATTAGACCTGTGGTTCTTTCATGTTAGCACCAGACAAGGCTAAGTTATGTTTAAGATTGGGGCTGTAAACAGCAGGTTCGACCATGCCATGTTCACGTTTCATATGTTATACAACTCAGAGTTACACGACATATCTGGTCTATATTATGAAAGTTAATGAAAGTGAAAAATGGCATAAAAGGCTTCGTTGTGACTTACAAGGGTCTAAGGTTATTAGTACGTGGATTGCGGAAGTAAACCAAGTCGATACACCAAGGTGTCTATAAGCTCAAAGCTTGTAAAACCCAAATATCCTTAGGCTCCTTACACGAGTATTTAGTTATCTCTTGAACACTTAGAGGATATGTAGCTGTGTATGGGCTTGGTGCGTGAGATTTTTTTGAAGGTGTGAGGATAATTGAGAAAGGTTTAGCTTAGTGATAGTGGTTAGAGTTTTAGAAGTGTTCAAGTGTCAAATGTATATGGGTATTTATAGACTTAGTGACTAGTTAGCTTTCCTTGGTCCTTAACCAAACCATACGAGCCCTAACTTGGTGGTTTAGAGGTTTTCTAGTTAATTACCCATGGTATTTGTAATACTCCTAAGTACACTCTTTAATTACTTGCATAGTGTACAAGTTCTAGCTAGATTTAGGAAATCCCAAGGATTTGTGGTTTATTCTTGGTTAACCGCAGCACAAGAGGAATCAAGAGGCAAAATGGTTCTTAACCAATGTGTAAAAGACTAGTAGGAGACCATTAGGACAAGTATTAATGAGAACTAGAATGTACAAGTACTTGTGAGGATCTTTAGGAGATTTATTTAGCTAGTAAACACCAAGGACGATTTTTTTATGGGTTTTCCTACCCATACTCGGCTAACTTTGGGTAATTAACACAAGATTTGATTAAATTTTGTGTTTAGGCATTAAAAGTGGGTATTGGTTTGAGTCTAGGTAAGTCTAGGTATTTCCGTGGTGTGTCTAAGTGTATTTTATTGCGAAACGTAAGCCATTTACGTGACCAATAAAAATAAAATGAGCAATTTCAATAATTATCTTCCTAATAATTACTTGACACTTGCTTGACGAAAACCTTGATTTTATTTGGTGACCGTTTGCGTTAAATGATTATTTCTAGTCTACGCGATTTAGCTTAAAAGTCAAAAATAAAAGTAAACGCGTATCGGACTAAAATAAATTTTCGCTTTCTTCAGGTAAAGCCAGAATTGGCGCACTGCACAACTTTTGCTTTATTAACTGAAAAGCGTTTTCTCCCTTCTCGTCCCAGTCGAACTTAATTCCTTTCTGAGTAAGCTTTGTGATTGACTTAGCAATCTTCGAGAATCCTTCGATAAATCTCCGGTAGTAACCGGCAAGGCCTAAGAATTGGCGGGTTTCCGTAGGTGTCTTAGGAGATGCCCAATCCTTTATAGACTCTATCTTGGCTGGATCTACATGTATGCCTCGGCTATCAATGACATGACCGAGAAATTGTATCTTCGGAATCCAAAATTCGCATTTTGAAAATTTGGCGTACAGCTTCTCTTCCTTAAGCAATCCCAAAATTGCCTATGGTCACAAGTAATGCATGTATGTCCCTCGTAAATCCTATTTGTGAACACAGTGTTTGAAAATGGTTATAGTCCAGACAAAACTTTTGACCTGGTTCTCTATAACCTTGGCTCTGATACCAATCTGTAACACCCCCAAATCTGGGTAGCAGCAGAATGTTGAATATCCGAGGGCGTTACTTCATAGATCAATAGCACAAGATACGAGAACGACCACTAACATGTCATTTTTAAAAAGATACATTGGATTAACAAAATACTTGTTCATTACATAAGCTCATGGCTTCAAATTGTTCGACAATATAAGTAAAGATTTCGGTTTATACCAAATGTTCCCAAAATGTAATACGCCCAAATCTTTAGTACTGATTCTTTCCAAAGAGTGACCCCAATGTATCTGAGCACCCCGTTCCTTATTGACATGAGAAAACATGATTAAAATATCAACATAGAGTTGGTGAATTCATAGGTTTATGTAAATCAACAGTAGGACCGCAAGATTTCCAAGTGTATGATTAAGCAACAAATGCAAACATCATAAAAAGTAATTACGTCTACCTAAGCTCATAACACTGAAGCTCAACATGTATGAATGCAATAAATTGCCAACATTGCCCGTGAATGATGTTCTAACCCGAAACATCCCAAATCCGACATGGTATACGTTCGTTCCCGGTGATAGCTAATCACCCGAACGGGGATTGTCAATCCCAAATAGATCTATCTATAACATTCGCGCTCACAATCCAGTAATTGACAGTTCATGATAAAGGGCTCAGTGGGTTATCGCTACTTAGGCAAACACGTAATCATTGTATAAAATGTACACTTGCGTCCAATTTGTAAAACAAGCATGTTCTCACCCCAAGGATGTAAATCATTTAAATAATTGTAAAACATGGGGCTATGAACTCACCTTAGTAAATAGTCCTCTGAAATGATATTAGATATCCAAGTATGAATCACACCGTCAAATACCTAAGTAAATACGGCCAGTCTTAGTCTACAAATTTAGGCTAAAGACTCAATGTATAAACTACAATAAGTTGCTAGTTTATATATACTGTTATCACTTGTGTGGTGGTGTACGTGTTTAATGTATTAGAAATTGTTGATGGCTCTTGGAAAGGTATAAGATTTCCCACGTTCTTGTATACGTATAAACGTTTATTATAAATACCCATATTTATTAAGTCGTGGTTTAACTTGTTATAATATTTGATAAATATATAACTCGTCCGATTCGTTAAGTGTTTATAAAAATCACTTTTGTTTACAAAATACCCTTAAGTTACTTGTAATTACAAAACAGCCCCTGGGTATATAGAATATATACTATTTTACCTTTCAAACCCTCAAGTTTCAATAATTACACTTTTAGTCCTTTAACTTTACAAAGTTACACTTTAGGTCCTTATAGGTTTGAAACAGCCCCCTGGTTTCCAGAATTGACAGAAACAGTCCCTGGACTTGTTAAATTTAGTAAATGACTGTTTTGACCCTTAAGTTTATAAATTGGCACTTTTAGTCCTCCGACTTTGTAAAATTGCATTTTTACTCCAATTAAATCCCAACAAGTGGCATTATGTTTAATTCAATCCAAATAAGCCATATAAGCTGCCCTAGCTTATAAATAAGCTCTAACAAGCTTATTTTGGCTTAATGGGCGTTATTGGGCCCATTAAAGTCCATTAAGTGTTCTAAGGGTCCATTTAAGTTTTAAAAAGAACCAATGCATTCGTTAAACTTATTTAAGTTTGTTTAACCTAAAAATTAGCTCAGGAGAGCTTATTGGAGCTTATTCGAGCTTATTGGGCTAGCGAGCCCAATAACTCAAACCCGAAACACATTTAAAGGTTTTTCTTAGCATTTTAACTTATTTTCTAAACTTGTTAAGCTTTCTAAGGTCTGTTTACTGTTCAACTTATCAAATAAGCAAATAAGCCTCGTTATTGGGCTTGTTGAGCTTGATACGAGCCCGATAAGGGTTCTAGAGGTTTGGGCTTAATTCTTTTGGGTCCGTTAGCTTCTCTAGGCTTATTATGAATCCTATAAGCTGTCTAAGCTCACAAATAAGCTGTCAAAGCTTATTCGTGGCTTATGGACTTTAGTAGCCATGGTAATGGGCTAACAAGCCCATTTTAGGTCCGTTGGGTTTTTAAAGCATGCAAAGGCCCATATTGGTTTCGACTAAGCTCGGTGGATTATTAATAAGCTCATTGAGCTTATAAATAAGCTGTGGGTCCAAGGGCTTGACTTATTGGGCCCGTTTAGTTTTGTTCGTGGCTCTTGGGCTAATTCAGCCCATTAAGAGTCTATTTAAGGCATGCTTGTTATATATGTAGCCTAATAAGTTTCCTAGTTTAACAATAAGCTTGAATGAGCTTATAATGAGCTAGGAGTCCCACAATTTAGGTTGTTGGGCCGATTGGGCCCAATCCGTAGACACGTTTGGGTTACACAAGGTCCATTGTAGCCTGTTGGTTTCCCTAGATATATGTATGATTCGAAAATGTGCCCTAGTGACCGAATGTCATGCATTTAACTTATATACATGTCGCGCTTTACATGCAAGCGTTGGTTTATGTCGTGCATACGTTCCCAAGCCATAGTGGTTTGTTTATGATGAAAGTTTACGTATGGTTTTTATTTAAAGTTGCGTACAAGGTGTATGTCGTGGTCCAAGTTTCATATAAACGAAAGTTTTAAAGTTTCACTTGTTAATAACCCCACATGTTACGTGTTTCCTTGCACATTTACACCACACAAGTCGTTATACTCGATTGTATCGTGTATAACTCGTACGCCCCTCATTTAACATGCGTGAAATTGTTCTTGTACATCATATATATACATATGTGACACATAGACTTGCAAATAAGGAAAAACACATATAATACAAAGATCATATGGTTAAACCGCGACTTACAAATGGTCATAACGCTTTGGTTCGAGTGTGTGTGCGAAATGAAGCTACCCTCGTATGATACACATCCCAAAATAATAAACCAAGCTTCCAAGTTTAGTGTATACCCAACCCTAGCTCGTGTAAACCCTTGAGGTCGCGTATGTAAATCCTAATGAATATATGTTGGCTCGAAAACAAGATATGTGGGTGTGCTTGGGTATGGTTTGTGATCCGACTCAAGGAGGATGTATGTGTTTAAGTGTTTGTGTTTGTAAGAGTGTAAAGTGGCGAGATTATGTGAGTATTTATAGGCATATGAGCTAGTTAACTCTCCTAGTTACATAAACCAACCAAACCGTGCCCTAATCCAAGTGGTTTTGGTGATTTCTAGTTAAGCACACATGGTTTTGGCAAAACTACTCAAGTACCACTCTTAATTACACAATATTTGTACAAGGTTACCTAAGATTTGGAAAATCTTAAAGATTTATGTATATACATGCATGTAGCCACGGTTAACAAGGAAAAAGAGGCTCAAATGGTTATTAACCATTGTGTATTTGCTAGTTAGAGACCAAAAGTACATATCTTAATTAATCTTAGGATGTACAAGTACTTGAAGAGATATTGGTAGGATTTTTAAGGATTTGTGTGTGGTTTTGATGGTTAGCCGTGGGTAGCCAAGAGAAAAGAGCAAGAAAAGTTGTCATCCAATGTGTATTAGGCTAACTAGGAACATTTAAGTACAAGTCTTAATTAATCCTAGGTTGTACATGTACTTAGGAGATATTAGGAGATTTTCTAGTTGTTTTGGTCCCATAATTCGGCCCTAGTGAGTATTAACACAAGATTTGATTTAATTTTTGTATTTAAGGTTTCAAAGTGGGTATTGGTTTGAGTCTAGGTGAGTCTAGGTATTTTCGGGGTGTGTCCAAATGTATTTTATTGCGAAACGTAACCCTTTTACGTGACAAATAAAAATAAAATACGCAAAGTACATAATTATCTTCTTAATAATTATTTCTTACTTGGTTGATGTAAACCTTAATTTATTTGATGACCGTTTACATTAAATGGTTATTTCTAGTCTACGCGATTTAGCTCAAAAGTAAAATTAAAAGTAAACGCGTATCGGACCAAAATAAATAGTGACAAATAATAGGAGTCGTAAAATGACCTGAAATTGAGAAATGTTACAGTCTCCACCTGTTAAAAGAGCTTTGTCCTCAAAGCTTAAGACCTTGTAGTGGATGACGAAGCCCGGTTTGTGAAAAGCTGTGGGTATTAACCAATGGTATCCGGCTTCGCTTCAATCGTTTGATCTCCCGTTCCATAATTTCAACGGGCTCTTCCACAAACTGGAGCTTATCGTCAACATGAATTCCTTCTAACGGCATGACTAATGGTTCGTCAGCATAACATTTCTTCAGATTAGACACATGGAAAGTATGGTGAACTCTGCTCAACTCTTGAGGAAGTTCCAGCCTGTAGGCAACTTTCCCAACTTTTGCTAACACCTTGAACTCTGCTCAACTCTTGGGGAAGTTCCAGCTTGTAGGCAATTTCCTAACTTTGGCTAAACTTGAAAGGTTCGACCATATCTCGAGTTCAATTACCCCGCTTACGAATGTACAAACCTTTCTAAAGGTGAGTCCTTTTGCATTAACCCTTATACCTAACTTGAACTCATCCGGATTTCGCTTACGATCAGCGTATGCTTTTGTCGATCTGAGCTGCTTGCATCCTTGCTTGATCAGGTGATCTTTTGTTGTTTTTAGATCTATTCAGGACCAATAGTGAGCTTTTACAACTTTGGACCTGCAACACAGGTGTTCGACATTTTCGGATATTAAGTCGCTCTCATAAGGTGCGGCCTTTATGCTAGCGTGATAACTGTTGTTATATGAAAACTCGGCTTCGTGGAAACATGCTTAACTATCTTTGCCAAAACGCGATCACGCAAGCACGTAGCATGTCCTCGAGAGTTTGGATAGTTCTCTCGCTCTGGTTGTCGGTTTTTGGATGATACGCAGTGCTCATACTTATATCTGTACCCAAAGCTTTCTGAAATGATTTCCAGAAATTGGATGTGAATCTCCCATTACGATCAGAGATGATTGACATAGGTATTCGGGCTTGCTATATCAAGTTTCAGGTAACTACTTTGCCAACTTGTCCATGGATCATTCTCCCCTATTGGCAAAGAAGTAAGCAGATTTTGTAAGATCGATCCACATCACCAGATGTGGTCAAAACCTTGTGACGACTTAGGAAGCTTGGTGATAAAATCTATCATGATATTATCCCACTTCCACTCGGGTATTGCTGGTTGTACTAACAATCCCGATGGACTTTGGTGTTTGGCCTTGACCCTCGCACATGTCAAACACTTGCTAACATAGGTGGCAATGTCAGCCTTTATGTTTGGCCACCAATATAGCTTCTTCATGTCTTGGTACATCTTTTCGGAACGGGGATGGATAGAATACTTCGACTTGTGGGATTCATACATAATTACGGATCTTAAGTCGCCATAGCAAGGTAACCAACTCCTGTCGTTTAAACATAAAGTTCCATTGACGCGTGGTTCCAATTTCTCCTTGGGTACATCCTTTCTGATCCTACCGCCTACATCTTCATTCTCAAGATTCTCTGGTTTTAGGGCCTCGATCTGAGCTTCTAGTATTCATTTGGGAAGATCCAAGCCAATAGTCATAATCAAGGCTTGAACCCGCAATGGCTCAATCCGTTCCTTACGGCTCAATGCATCGGCCACTAAGTTTGCCTTCCTCGAGTAATAACGAATGTCACAATCGTAATCACTCAGCAATTCTAGCCAACGGCGTTGCCTCATGTTAAACTCCTTTTGATCGAGAATGTGTTGTAGACTTTTATGGTCGGTGAACACGGTGCATTTGGTTCCGTACAGATAATGTCTCCATATCTTTAGAGCAAACACTACCGATCCAAGTTCTCTGAATATCAGAGTGGTGTAGTTCTTCTTGTGAAAACTTTTATGTTGTCGAGATCATAGGCAATCACCTTTTCTCTCTGACATCATGCAGCACCTAAACCGTTGTGACGGCATATGGTAGGACCACAAAGTCTTCGCTTCCTTCGGGTAAAGCCAGAATTAGCGCACTGCATAACTTCTGCTTTATCAACAGAAATGCGTTCTCTTCCTTCTCACCCCAGTCAAACTTGATTCCTTTTTGAGTAAGCTTCGTCATTGATTTAGCAATCTTCGAAAATCCTTCGATGACCTATCGATAGTAGTAAACCAGCAAGACTAAAAAAAATTGGGCGGATCTCCGTCGGTGTCTTAGGAGTCGCCCAATCTTTGATAGATTCTATCTTGGTGATCCACGTGTATGCCTCTGCTATCAATGACATGCCTGAGAAATTGTACCTTCGGAATCCAAAATTCACATTTTGAAAACTTGGCATACAACTTCTCCTTCTTAAGCAATTCCAAAATGGCCTTAAGATGTTCTTCATGCTCTTTCTTGTCCTTTGAATAAATAAGTATGTCATCGATGAAGAACCATTAGTCTTTACGAGTAAGGTTGCATTACTCGGGTCATGTGTGTCCATGTATTACCGCAGGTTAGTGCGTTTGTTAGTCCGAATGGCATAACTGGAATCATAATGACCGTTACTGTTTAGATATGCCGTTTTGGTATATCTTGTCTCGTACTTAAGCTGGTGAATACGATCTCAGATCTATCTTCGAATAAATACTGGATCCTTGGAGTTGATCAATTAAATCGTTGATCCTCGAGAGTGGATAACGATTCTTCACTGTCATTTTATTTAACTCACAATAGTCAATGCACATCCTGAATGACCCATCCTTTTTTTTACGAACAAGACCGGGGCTCCCTAGGGTGAGGAACTCTGTCTTATGAATCCTTTGTCGAAAAGCTCTTGCAGTTGTTCCGACAATTCTTTCATTTTGGACGGAGCCAATCGATATGGTGCTCGAGCTACTGGAGCGGCTCTTGGAATCAGATCGATCTGAAATTCCACTAGTCGAGTCGGAGGAAGACCTGGCAAGTCCTCGGGAAACACTTCAGGAAAATCTCTGACGATGGGTACGTATTTAAGTTGATTTCTTCGATTTGTCTCCTCTTCTTGGCGGATCGGATAATATGTGGCCAAAAAAGACTGGGGCATCCTTCGACATGTACTCGTGAGCTTTTGAACAGGAGATAACTATCAACCAAGCATTCTTCCCGCTGCTACTTTCGTTGCCCACGAAAAGTAAAGTTTCATTCCCATAGGCAACTCGAACAAGTTTCTCATCGCACAAGATCACGGCGTGACATCTTCTTAACCAGTCCATACCGATAATGACGTCGAAACTACCCAGTTCTACGGGCATTAGATCTATGTTGAACGGATGGTCTAATAAATTTAAAGTACAAACTGGTATAATAGTGTCTATCCCGACTATTTTCCCATCAGCTAATTCGACATCATAACTATTATCTAATGGAGTTGGGGAGATGTTAATCAGGGAACTAAATGTAGTAGGGTTATAAGCTTTTCATGGCACCGATTGTTCGAATAGATAGATGCATAGTGGTTGTTTAAGAGGAACGTACCCGTGACGACATTGGAGTCCGGGTTTACCGATGCATTCCCTCTCTTCTCTGCATTCATAACTGCATACACCCAGCCGTGTGCATTCCCATTCCCTCCATCCTTATTCTTCAACTTAGGACAATCTCTCTTGAAATGCCCTGGTGCTTTACACTCAAAACAACCATTCCCTTTTGGGTGCTGACCCATTTCCTTCTAAGTATTAGCAACTTTGTGTTACCAGTCTCATTGTATCATGGGCAAAAGTGCCCTTCCTGGTTGCACTTGTGGCATTCTGGGTGCTACGGGCCAATTGTGGTGAAAATGACACTTGGGTGCACTTGGGCATAAGATCACATTACGGGATTCTTTTCGCCTGTCCCTATTGTTGACATGGGCGACATTCTGACTATTGGAAGGGTTGTTGTTGGTGGACTTGGTTTTTTCTGGAATGAATCATCAGCTTCCTTTTGCTCTGTTCAGACTTACCTTTCTGCATAGCGTGTGGGTTTTTGATCCAATAAGTCGTTGGCCAACTCGTGATAGTCTATCCAACGTCTGGGTCTGGCAGATTTGACGTTCACATAAATGTTGTCAGGAAGTCCACTGATGTACTTGTCAACCTTCTCGGTTTCATTGGCAACAAACTTGGTACATATCAGGGTTAGCTCTTGGAAACGTTCAGTGTATGTTGGAACATCGTTCCCCTTGACCTTTAGGTTCCACAGCTGGATTTCTAGTTTCTTGATTTCACCCTAAGGACAATACTTGACCGTCATTTATTTCTTGAGTACTTCCCAAGTCATTGCATATGCCTCAGGATCTAAGGTTCTTATCTGACCATTCCACCAAGTCAAAGTAGGACCTAATAGAGTGCAGGTGGCAAACTTCACCTGGTTCTCAATAGCACAACCACTGATATTGAAAACTGACTCCATCTTCTCAATCCACCGAGTCAAACCGACCACGCCTTCAGTCCCTTTGAAGTTCAAAGGTTGACACTTCATGAAGTCAGCGTAAAAACAAGGGCGCGCAATTTGCACATTCCTTCGGTTATCCCCGTGTGAACTGTGGCTTCCATCTCCATTAGTGGAGTTTCGCAGAAGGGCTTGATCAATCATAGCTTGGATGGATTCCGGGGTCATGTTGTTTGGGTTGGTGTTGTTAGGAGTAGTATTCGGTCCTCGTCTTGTCGCAGGTGCCATTGATCATTAAATCTAAGAGCCAACTCGTAGAGTTCACAAATTACATAACAAGTACATAATAATTTACAGATGTGTTGTTAACCACAAAAGGAGGTATATAGTACAACATAACACCTCTATTTGTTCTTAACTTTGAAATTTTTTTACAGAAATAGTTTCTGATTACCACAAAATACGATACAAATGATCTTAAGGTATGCTTACGCGGGGAAGAAAAAAAACTAATACTTAACATTGCCTGTACAATGGGGGGGGGGGGGGGGGGGGGTACTAGCAAGAAAATAACATAAACTACTAGACGTGACTGTCAGCATCCCCAGAAGCATCCTGATGACCTGGAATCCTAGCATCTGGTGCTGGCTGCCTAGCTCTCCCCCGCTGCTCTCGCAGTGCTAACAACTCGACCTACATGTCTCCCATCTCTCACCTCATGTCTCTCATCACACGGAGAGTCTTTACCATCTGTGCTTGACGCCTACGGTCAGTCTCTCGAAGTGCTGCTATCTCAGCCTGCTGCATCTGAAAGCGAGTCTTATGTACCTGATGTTGTGTCTGAATGAGAGTACCCTACAGTTGTAGCTGTGTCTGATGTGCCTGGAGATGGGTCTCGTATGCATACACATGATCACGGTGGGTCTGAAGCTCCTGATGGGTCACCTGACTCAATCCTATCGAGTGAGCCCAAGCCTCTCGGGAAGCATAAGCCTCCTCCTCCACCATCCATACTGTCTCTTGGAGAGTCATCCTATCCCCCATAAGTAAGTCGGCCCGCTGCGAGTCCATATCGACTCGCTATAATATACGAGACCTACTATCCTAAGCATCCTTTAGTAAGGCATACAAGTCCTGTATCATGCTCGTGGAGCTCAGCAAGCTCTGTGACCCTAGTATTTACCTCTCCCACGGTCATAGGTGTTATCTCAGGAACTGCCTCCGTCGGATCTATCCAAATATCCCTAATACCGTACCCAACATCTCTAACCCCCTGACACCTCTCTTCAGCTTCTATCGTGCTGACAAACCCATAATCTATCCCCTGACCTCCGACAGTAGAACTCTCTCCGATCTCATATATGGAGCCTAGAGTGGACAAACACAACCTCTTGCGAGGTGGCTGTTCGGACTGGGGAATATCATCCCTACGGTCAACAGGTGGTGGTATGTATAGAGATGGTGGTAGTGGTGGTAGTGGAGGTGATGGTAATGCGGCAGTAACTGCATCAAAAAGGGCCTGAGTGGATGTTATCCTAGTGTATGATTTGGGTTGGAAAACCGATGATGGTAGTAAGGTGATTGCACTGGAAGTGGTGTTTGAATGTGCAGGTGGGGTCGTGCACCTAGCAAGGCGTTCTCCTGCAGAGGGTGGTGATAGTGAGATAGGTGGTGATGGTGATGGAGTAGTCATGGCCAGAAGTCTCTTAACCTCTGCCTCTGGTGGAAGGGATATGGAAGCCTGAGGCCGGACGGTAATCCTAGCCCCAATAGTAATGTCAGTGGAGGGTGGTGGTATAACAGGCTCTGTTCCCTCAGGTGGGGAAACAGGCTCATCAGTAGGTACAACAACAGCAGAGTCGGCCGGAGCTAAGTGCTCCTCCTCCTCCTCGTCCTCATCCTCATCATCGGCGTCATCCCTAGATGAATCGCCGTCATCATCATCTCCATCATCTCCCCCGTCCATAGGATAGTCAACCAGACCATCCTCTGTCTCATCATCCTCGTACTCCTCTGGATCCTCTTCGGGATCCGACTAAGTAACATACCCGGGTGACTCAGCAGTAGGCGAATCAATAGGAGGTAATGGCTGCTCCTCAGCCGGAAGCTCATGCTCATCCTCCAACGGTATATACTCAGGGTATATAGGCTCTGGCACGTAGTCAGGATCATGTGCCTGTATGAACATAGGCTCACGCTCATCCTCGTCCTGTGGTACTGGTGGGGTCTGTGGATCCTCTAGGCCTGGTATGTAATCCGGTGATGGTGGGGCTACCGGCTGCATCGGGAGTCCATCGTATCCTAATACGATGACTCGCGGAATGCCTCCATCAGATATCTCCTCATCGGCTCCCCAGAAGACTCTGCCTGGCTCAGAATCGGTATAGACGGAAGTGTAGGTAACCGCAGATGATGCAGAAGACATGACTACTGCAAGAAGCAAAAATAACTTATAATTAAAGTATTAATTATAAAGAGAGATCTGTATGTTACATCTATAAGTTTTTACTTATAAGAGTATTTGTAAATATACGCGTAATATAATTTATATATGTGTATATAATCATGTAGCACTTAGTAACTATAAGCTAAACAATGTGTTAACATGTAAGCATATATGGTAGATGCAAAAATTAATGAATGTATGTCCGTTCAAATCCTGTTGGTGAAAACAACGTTGAAAAATGGTTATAGTCCAGACAGAAAACTTTGGACCTTGTGTTCTCAATAAAACCTGGCGGCTCATGGTTACAATCTTGGTAACACTCCAATCTGGTTGCAGCGAAATGTTGAATATCCGAGGGCGTTACTTCATAGATCAATAGCACAAGATATGAGAACGACCACTAAACGTGTCGTTTAAAAGATACATTAGATTTAACAAAATACTTGTTTGTTACATAAGCTCATGGCTTCAAATTTGTTCGACAACATAAGTAAAGATTTCAGTTTATAACAAATATCACAAAATGTAATACATCTCAAATCTTTAGTACGGACTTACCCCCCCACCTTCAATGAGTAATCCCCAAGGTAGTCTATCGGCACCTCGTGCCTTATTGACATGAGAAAAACATGCTTAAAACGTCAACATAAAGTTGGTGAATTCATAGGTTTATGTAAATCAATTGTAGGACCGCAAGATTTCCAAGTGTATGATTAAGCAACAGATGCAAACATCATAAAAAGGTAATTACGTTTTCTTAAGCTCATGTCACTGAAGCTCGGCGTGTATGAATGCAATAAATTGCCAATAAATGCCCGTGAATGATGTTCTAACCGTAAATCCCAAATCCGACCATGGTATACGTTTGTGTCCGGCAACCAGGCACAGTGAGCGCCTACTCAACCAAAATGGGGATGTCATTCCCACAAAATTCGATCTATTTATATAACATTCGCGAGCACAATCTAGTGATGAACAGTCATGATAAAGGGCTCAGTGGGTTATCGCTACTTAGGCAAACACGTAATCATTGTATAAAATGTACACTTGCGTCCAATTTGTAAAACAAAGCATGTTCTCACCCCAACAATGTAAATCATTTAAATAATTGTAAAACATGGGGCTATGAACTCACCTTAGTAAATAGTCCTCTGAAAATGATAATATATCCAAGTATAGCAAATGAATCACACCGTCAAATACCTAAGTAAATACGGCCAGTCTTAGTCTACAATTTAGGCTAAAGACTCAATGTATAAACTATAATAAATTTCTAGTTTATATATACTGTTATCACTTGTGTGGTGATGCAAATGTTTATTGAATTTGTATTCACTTGATGGCTTTTGGGAAGGTATACGATTTTACATGATCTTGTATACGTATAAATGTTATTAATAAATATTCGTATTTATTAAATCGTAGGTTATCTTGCATATTATCCGAATATAATTCGTCCGATTCGCTAAGTGTTTATAAAATCACTTTGTTTATAAGATACCCTTAGGTTTTCTATAATTACCAAAACAGTCCCTCTAGTTTATGAAAATAGAGTATTTACACTTTAGACCCTTAAGTTTTCACTTGTACACATTTAGTCCTCCAACTTTACAAAGTTTACATTTTAGGTCCTTATATGTTTCCCATTAGTCCCAAAGTTTTTAGAATGAGCTAAAAACGGTCCTCAAGTTACTAAAACAGTGAGTTAACAGTTTTAAACCTTTAAGTTTCAAAATTAATAAATTTAGTTGCATTTAACTTGTAAAAATCCCATTTTTAGTCAAATAAGTTCTAATAAGTGGGCATTATGTTTCATTTAGACTCCAATAAGGCCACATAAGGATGTGTTCAGCTTATAATTAAGCTCGGTGAGCTTATTAGGCTTATTGGGCCTTGTTTGGCTCGCTAAAGCCCATTAAGCAAAATAATGGCCCGAATTAGTTTTCAAAGGTACCTAAGTACTTATTAAGCTTAATTAAGTGATAAAACCAGTTTGGCTTATTAATAAGCTCGGATGAGCTTATTTGGGCTTATTGGACTTGTCGGCCCAACACCCTTACCCGAAAAGTTAAGAAAAGGTCCATTAGGGTTTCCTTATTGAATCCAACTTGTTTTCTTAACTTATTAAGCTCCTTTAGGTCTGCTTAAGCTGTTTTAAGTGTGGGGCTTATTCATTAAGCCATTAAGCTCTTTATTTAGGCTTTTTGGACCTGATATGAGCCCGAATGGAGGTTTAAAGGTTTGGACTCAATTCCTTAGGGTCCGTTTGGTTTTTAAACACAAGTTAAGGCATCTTAGGGTTTATGTGAGTTTTAATAAGCTCGTAGAACCCTTAATAAGCTCATAGAGCTTCTAATTAAAATGTTGGGCTCATGGTAAGGACCTGTTGGGCCTGTTTTTGTTTAGGACGTGGGTTGTTGGGCCAATTGCGTCCATTAAGGTCGATTTAACTTTAGTTATTCATGTTCAATCACATGCAATCTTTCTATAGACCAATGTACGCGTTCCTAAGCCAAGCTATTAAGTTTACACAAAAAGTTTACGTATGGGTTTTCATATGTTTCGAATACATGAAGTGATTTTCATTTAAGTCACTTTCTTGGTACTTTAATGAATCGTTAAAGACTCAACTCGATTTTTAACATGTTTTATGCTCGTAGAAGATGCTTGCACCACACAAGATCAAATGTATGTGTATTGTATGTGCGTAAACCGTGCATGGGTCGAACCATGCATGCTCCTCCCACGAAAACAGCCCACACAGTTCTACATAATCTTTCCACTTCTAAACTGGAATCTCAGGTTGTTGCAGCAATCTAGACGGTTTTTGATGCTCGGCTTTAACCTTCGCACAAGTCAAACATTTGCTTACATGCGTGGAAATATCTGTTTTCATATTCGGCCACCAGTACAACAGCTTCAAATCTTGATACATCTTGTCCGATCCTGGATGGATATAATACTTGGACTTATGCGACTCATGCATAACCAAATCCCTTAATCCACCGAATCGCGGCAGCAAAACACGATTTCCAAAACAACGTGTTCCATCAGGGCAAAACTCGAATATTTGCTTAATCAATCTCCCAAATCTTTGACCTTACATTCTTCTTTTCATCGCCTTCCTTCTGAGCGTCCCAAATTGAACTTGGGTTAGGATCATTGTGAACAGTCATAATCAAAGCTCGAACACGCAATGGCTTAACTCTTTCCTTTCGACTAGCGTCAGCCACAACATTCGCTTTTTCCAAGATAGATACCAAATTCCAATCATAATCACTCAACTAACTCAATCCATCTACGTTGTATCAAGTTCAACTCTTTCTGATTCTAAATTTTATTGTGAGGCTTCTTGTGAACGGTGATAACCCACACACTTCTAGTTCCTTAACAAATAATGTCTCCATAACCTAAGAGCGAAAACAACGGCTCCTAACTCTAAATGTAATTAGCGTATTCTTTTATGGACTTTCATTGTCGCGAGAAGCATATGCTATCACCTTCTCTCTTTGCATCAACACGGCTCCATAACCTTTAAGTGATGCATTGCAATACACCATGAAATCTTCCGTTCCTTCGGGCAACGCTAAGATCGGTGCACTACAGAACTTCTGCTTCAACGTTTGAAAAGCTTCTTCTTCTTCTTTTCCCCACTCGTACTTCTTATTTTTCTGAGTCAACTTAGTCAGTGGCTTAGAAATCAAAGAAAATCCTTCAATAAACCTCCAATAATACCTAGCCAATCTAAGAAATTGCCTCACCTCCGTCGGTGTCGTTGGTGCAACCCAACTCTTAATGGCTTCGATCTTGGCAGGATCAACATGAACACCACTATGATCAATCACATGACCCATAAATTGTACTGAATCTTGCCAGACATCACACTTCGACAACTTGGCGTACAATCTCTCTTTCTTCAGCAACTCTAAAATAATCTTTAAATTCTTTCCATGCTCTTCTTCGTCCTTGGAATAAACCTAAATATCATCGATGAACACTATGACGAACTTATCAAGATATGGCTTGCATACTCGGTTCATCAAGTCCATAAACACAGCAGGCGCATTAGTCAATCCGAATGGCATTGCTTGGAACTCAAAGTGACCATACCGAGTTCTAAATGCAGTAATCGGAATGTCTTCCTCTTTAATGCGTAACTGGTGATATCCCGATCGTATATCGATCTTAGAATACACGCTTGAACCTTGCAACTGAACAAATAAATCATCAATTCTCGGAAGATGATAACAATTCTTGATAGTCAAGTTGTTCAACTCGCGATAATCTATACACATCCTGAAAGATCCATCTTTCTTTTTCAAAAACAACACCGGTGCTCCCCACGGTGATGAACTCGGACGAATAAATCCTTTCTCCAACAGCACTTGCAATTGTACCGACAACTCTTTCATCTTAGACGGTGCTAATCTATACGGTGCACGCCCAACAGGTGCGGCCCCCGGTACTAGATCAATTCGAAACTCTACTTGCCTCGGTGGTGGTAGTCTTGGCAGCTCCTTAGGAAACACCTCAGGAAAGTCACGAATTACAGGCACGTCTTCCATTGGTTTCTCATTTGATTTCTTCTTCGTAACATGTGCCAAAAATAAATTACAACCTCGCTCAACGTACTTACGGGCCTTAATACACGAAATAACCTTCAGTCGAGATCTACCTTTGTCACCTTTAACTATTAACGTCTTATTCCTATACGGTATACAAACAACTTTCTCGCCGATAACGGCATCATGCTTGACAAGTCAATCCATACCGATGATGACGTCAAATGTACCAAGCTCAATCGGCATAAGATCGATTTCAAAAATATGGTTCACTAAACTCAAAGTGCAACCTTTCAAAACAGTGTTCGTACTAACTATCCTTCTGTCAGCTAACTCTACTTCATAACTATCCTCAATTTTTATCGGTTTGATATCGAGCAATGAACTAAATCTAGTGTTCATAAAACTCCTATCGGAACCTAAATCAAATAAAACTGAAGCATAGCAGTTATTTAGCAGAAACGTACCAGTAACCACATTCGGACCTTTCGGCTCAGCGTCCTTAATAGCATAAGCTCGACCATGAACTTCTCTAACTTCTTCTTGCTTCACCTTATTCGAACATCAGTTCCTAGTATGACCTTGCTCACCACAATCATAACAAGTCCAAATAGCCTGAGCGTTAGCACCCGTAGCAACACTCTTCTCCCTACAATACCTTACCTTATGTCCAACCTTTCCACACTTGTGACATTTAATCGTACACTGACCAACATGGCGAGTAAAACAACGTTCACACAAAGGAAGCTTCCCATCAGTAGGAGTGGTAACCATGGCTCACGCATTTCCTTTCTTTTGGTTATTCTACAAAGCCTGATGAGAATTATCCTTTTGATTACCCTTACCACTACTATTTCTACCTCGAAGGCTTTCCCACTTTTGCTTCTTACCTTCCAAAATTCTTTCATTCCTAGCTTGCGACTTCTGCTCCATCAACTTATAAGCTATACGTACAGCTTCATTTAAATCAGCAGGCTTAGATGATGTCACTTCACCCTTGATGTTATCCGTTAAACCTCGAATATAAGCATCAACCTTTACTCTTTCAGGCTCTACCATTCTCGGACACATCAATGCAAGCTCATTGAACCTCTGAGTATACGCAACAATGTCATACTCCTTAATCTTCAAGTTCCATAACTCGTGCTACATACGTTATATCTCTTCTATCGGGCAAAACTCAGCAGTCATCAGTTGCTTCATCTCGGTCTAAGGCATTTGGTTCACAGTCTCCAAACCTATAGTTGTAACTTTAGTTTTCCACCAAGTTAAAGCTGGTCCTTCCAATGTAGCAGCAGCAAACTTTACCTTCTTACCCTTTGTACATTCACTGATCTCAAAAACGCTCTCAGTTTTCTCAAACCACCTTCGCAATTCGACAGCTCCTTCAAAAACTCCATGAAAGGCAGCAGGATTACACTTCATAAACCTAACAAAAGTGCACTCACGAACAGCAGGTGTAGTGTCTCGACCCATAGCTGGCCCAGATCCACTAGCATCATTCCTAACATTCGCTTTCCTTGCCCACTCAACAGCAATAGTGGCATCAACACTTGTCCTTTGATCAGTCGTGGCGAATCAGCAGGCTTGAGCATAGAGTGGCAGACTTTGGAGGCATGATTCTGTCACGTCACACAGAAAACAATCTGGTAAGCATTCATAACATGATACTCTCATAACATGATATAATGACAAATCAACCACAACAACAATCACACAACATCAAGTAGTAATCAAAAGATAGTCATTAATTTTTCATCATAAGAGAGTTAATACATAGTTGCATTATTTCATGAAATGATACAAATCATTACAACCAATAGTACTAGTTCTACCAACTGAGGACTCAGTTTAGTGATTATACAACAAAAGAAACTACAATTGAAACTAGACTACTACACATCAGGAGGAGATCCTTGCGGCATAGACAAAGGATTCTATTCATCTTCAATCGGAACATCGATAGCTTCATTCAATCTTTCTTCAAAAACAAATCCCCTATGAATCATCTCTTGATAGAACTCATGAGTCGAACCTAGTCTCCAATAGAGGATTCTCTCATTAACTTGTTCGGGTCTGCTATATGAAGGAATGTGTTATTCAACCTTGCTTCTTCAAGTTCTTTCTTCAGTTTCTTACACTCAACTTTTTCTTCAACATTACTGAGCTTCTTAACCAACTTTTCCATTGTTGCAGTTCCTTGTTCCACACTAGAAACACGCCCCCCCCCCCCCCGAAACTTCATACCCAAATCCAAAATTAACTTGACTATACAAACCTATTCCTTTGAGCCTCTCCTTGCTTCGTCGACACTATCATGCGCCGTCTCGGACACACAATTCTGTCATCGAAAAATTGACCATTCAACCAAAAAGAGATTCAATATCCTGTCTCATTAAGCCAGGTAGTAATATATCACCGTCCTCTCGAGGAATTGTGGCAGTAGACGATTCACCTACCTCATAGACACTAACAGGAACAGTCTCATCCTCATGCTCAATTGGATTCTCAACCTCAATCTCATTATCAGGTTTAGACTCAGAAGCAGGCGGCAGCGGATTAAAAGGATCCACCTCTTTGTAAGGATATATCAACTCTGGCTCATTCTCATCCTCCTCAATGTAGATCTCCATATCATCTTCATCTTCTTGAGGATCTTCTTATTCCTCAAATTCGTCTTCTTTTGGGTCTTTGTCATCATCTTCTAAGACAGGTATGGGAACAACAGGTAACTAGCATCAAGTTGATTCGCTCAACAACAGTAATATCAATGTTCATGATCGGGAGGAATCACAATTCACAGATAATCAAAGAAAATACCATATAATACTGTACTTAATACGTATCACTTTCTTATTATATCGAGGAACACTATAATCAAAATAACAGTTCCTTAAAAGACGCAACAAAATTGACAATTCGTGACTCTCTCGATCCGCGATATATGCTTAATTATTTCATACAGTATATAATAGTAGTTATCCATTTAATCACAGTGATAGTCCCAGCTACAACACATGCACAAATGCCCAATAGCATAATACTTTAATGTATTCCAACGATGGGCATAAATTTATCCAATCATAATGTGTCATAGATAAAATACGAGTAAATTTGTTTAAACCAATTATACATACATAACGTAATAAATTAACTTACATGTAACAATTTATAATATGGTACCTTTACATGTAACCATGGCAACGAGGAGTATCGAGCGTGCGAGAAAAGCGTCATAGTTTTAGTGTTTTTCAAAAGACTCGACCTGAATTCCTTACAATCTTCAGACTCTATGACATTACTGATATCTATACATGACTACAAACTGAGTTTTGAACAACAACCTAGTTCTCTACAAACGAAGCTCTTGCATACAATCTGTAATCACCCCGATAGGCATCAATTGCGCAGACGAGCGCGCGACTGAGCAATATTGGTGTTAGCTAAATAGCATCCTTCACCACGATAATTAGAAAATGACCCAAAAATAAGACGATTACCGAACATGTGTATTCAAATTTCAGAGTTAAATGCGTTTAGGTCCCCCAGATCGTAACACATCTATAAAAACCATGGTGGGGAGGAAAACATAGTTATTTTCAATATAAGACATTGTTGTTTAGATACAACCAACCATAACGAATACTGTCTTTTGAAAGACCGACACACAAGAATGTCTTTCCATAAAATCCATACGACACCACGATCACCTCCACCCACGATTGCCTCAGCCTTGGTTACCTGGGATAAAAACATGTATTAAAACTCCAAAAACAAAGTTGAGGTGAAATTCAAAGAGTTTAAATTAATCACTATGTAAAAACCTATGAACCATTACTTAGTTTCTTGGGAAATACAGAAAGCAACAAATGCAATGTAATAAACACATTCTCTTTCTTTCACGCAATAAGCTTCAGACACCAAGAGACTTAACAAAACATATGGTATTTTCATATCTAAAAGTGCCCCAAACAAGGTATTATTATCATATCACCTACGTAATTTTCTAATAACAAAAGTCCGTTTAGACAAGGTGGTCACAAGATTCAAACCCCGGACAAGGTTCTGTCAGAACCTAATAGATCTATTTAATGCATTAGCGTTTACCTCACAATAAGGCAATTAACGGTTCATGAAATAAGAGACTTTGATAATATCAACTTATGCGGAAACAATCTCGTAATCGGGTCCAGCGTACCATAAAATCATATGTGTTTGATTTATAAAACAAACATGTATCCCCCTCGCAGGTTTAAAAACATTTAAAAGAATTTAATGCCAGGCTATGAACTAACCTTAAGCAAATGATCCAAATCAATCAATCAAACAACAAGGGCAATACTTCACGTCTAACCGCGACCTATATAGTACATATATAGCGGCACGTGACTAAAACTATATTAAATCATATAATAGATAAAGTATATATATTTATATAAGTATAATAGATATATACATATGATAATATATATTATATAATAGTAACATTATATATATATATATATATATATATATATATATATATGTATTACTATTACGTATATATAATCATATACTAGAATCTCCAAGTGCGACGCAAAATATTTCGCTTTGATTTACTTAACAATATAACAACGCTTTTAATAAAGTTTCCATTTTTAGAAAGCTTGCCGAAAGTAAGGATAATATAATCCAAACTTAGAATTTCATCTTAATTTACCTAACATTACGAACCCTTTACTTGTTATAAACTATATTCAAAAGTATACGCAAGTTTGACTTTCAAAAGTCACTCTTCGTAGTTGACTTTTTACCCAAAAATAACTCAAACTTAACTTGGCCGTAAAATCTTCGTTTTTAGGAGTTACAAGGTCTACCTTATATCAAAATGGATCTTAGAACATCCTTTATCATATTCTAAAGCCTAGTTTAGATTTCAAAATTTTCTCAACATACTATGGTCAAGTCAAACTTTCTGGTCAACAAAAGTCAACACAAAGTCCTACCACAACTCATTTTTACCAAAATTCAACCATTTCAACATGTTTAACTAGCCTAAAAACATGTACTAAACCTATCAAACATATGTTCATACTTGAAATACTTTCAAACCCATTTTGCACTTGAATCAACTAGCTATAATCACATATATGTAATAACCAACAGTTAAATCAACAAATATTAACAAGTAAACACTCACAAAGCAATAACAAATTTTGATTTTTTCCCCCTTGACCAAATCGTACGGATGAAACAAGCAAGACCAAACCAACACCTTTTCAAACCAACCCACTTCAAAATAACAACAAACTATCAACTATAAACACTTCTTTATATACCAAATCAATAGAAATTGACCAAAAACCCAACTTCTTAAATACTCATTGCGTGTAAGGTTTTCTTAGTGGAAAATATAGAGGATTAAATAAGGATTAATATGGTATAATCGGATTTAAATGCATGTAAGAAACAAATTTTTAGCAAATGATTTGTGTGTGTGTGTGTGTTTTCAAACGGCAAGAAGAGAGAAGGAGCAAGAAAAATGAAAATTTCATAAAGAGTGTTATGTGTGTATGAATGGTTCTATTTATAGAATTAGAGTTTGATCAATTGGCAATTTTAACCCCTCCTTTCATAAGTCCTTGCAAGTTTAATACAAAATGGTTATATTTTCGTTACTTAGTCGACTAAACACGGGTAACATCACATTAGTAAATATTTTAAATCCGTCCCACTAAATATAGTTTAAAACCTTCATTAAAACATTAAACCTCGTAAAACACGACTTTAAATACGGTTTTTACAAAAACTCTAGGAAACGACGAAAAATACAAAATTAACATATTTACGCTCTCGGAGCAATAAAATTTATTTTTCTGACTTCCTTAAATGCTAAAAACAAATAGAAACCAAATCACGAAATGAAATTCACCAATAAATGGAAATTCTCATCAACCACATATAGCATAACGACTATAATTATTTACGTAATTAAAAATAACTATCTTAGGCTAGGGATAAACGTTGACCTGAAACTCGAGTTGTTACAATAATAAAAACCCATTTTACCTTTATAAACTTGTTACTCCTTAGCTCTAGTGGTAGAGATATGTATCCTTGCCAAGCCTATGATAGAATAATCGTCACGACCGAGCAATTGAGCGAATTAGTTACATGTTACCACATAGATTAGTTGAGTGATTTGAGTGTTTCCATCTTCCTATTTCGTGAGGTGTTTGGTTGTGTACTTGTAATAGATCAAATAAATGCTTAAATGGAAAAATCCTTAGGGATACATTTTCATAAACTTCTAAAGGCTACTTGAGGACAAGTAAGATTCAAGTGGAGGGATATTTGATGACATCAAATAACATCTATTTTATAGCATCATTTATCCCATGTAACTAACCCATTTTGTATAATTATTGCAAATAATTATTACTTAATCATTTATATTTGAGAATTGTAGAAATTATGGAGTACTTGGTGAAAGTTAACTAAAAGGCACGCATTCTGAGTTTAAACGAAGATATTTTGAAGATTACTTTTTTGACAACCAATACGCCGTATTCAAGCTATATGGGAATAAAATATTCTGAAAGATATCAAACGTGGTCCCTACTCCAAGAAACCCCCGATACGCCGTATTGATCGTATTCTAAACCCTATAAATTGAAAACTAAAAAACGAGTTTTAAATGTGCTAAATCATATCCTCGATACCTAAACCACAAAAGTCAATTTTCAGAGGTGAAAAATAGCATAAGAGGTCGAGCAACGGATTAATTCCATAGGAGACAACGTGCAATTTCTTATACTCTTGTAATCGTTTAGTTTTTGGTATCATTCGTTAACTCGGTTAGTGTACCTTGGCTAAATCTTTACTTTTGTATTAATTATGACATTTATACCTTCGGGTATTAGCCATTGTTATGAAGATCTTAATGTTTGGTTTGTTTATCATGATTTATTAATTTATCGTTGATTGCTTGTTTATGTTTATCAATTTATACTTGTTTACATGCTTTTGTATGCGACCTATCATTCAACTGGATCTAATGATACAGACCAATGAATCTAGATGCCGGGATAGCTCTCCATATAGTGATTTATACATCTAGACCAATAGGATCATAATTAACGACCTATCTTTGCCCTTTGATTGTAAGCTTAGTTGGATCATAAGGTGACCTTGTTATCAACAAGTACGTTCTCGATTAATTGGTAAAGACTTGGTTAGTGGACTACTAGTGTATGAATTGCCATTAAGTAGTAAGTGGGTAAAGTCTCTAGGAGCTAGGGTTTAACAAGGTCACCATTGCCTTAATCCTTAAGATAGATTATAATCAGCAAATAAGGATGCTTTATGCGGATGCGTTTAATTGTGACAGAATTCTACGTGTCTAGGTCTTAGGAAAAAGTAACGCCTAAGTCTTAAGAATGATATTCCGCCTCGAGATAAGTAATCATTGCACTAATAAACAAACCAATGTTCTGATTGGATTAATAATGGTTAATATAGTTTTCTTATATTTGGCTAGACCGCTCTTTTATCTTCTGTTAATTTGCTTGCGTATGTTTTAGTGTCTTGAATTGGTTTTAGTCACCACCAAACCTGTGCCAGTCTCTCAGGCTGAAAACCCCCCTTATCCATTAGATTTAGGATTAACATAGGTTTTGCATAGGTTTAGCATAGATTAGACTAACTTAGATTACAAAAACCAAAGTATTAATAAATTGAAAGTGTTCCTCGCTCTTAGTGATCGACACCCTACTTACCATGAAACTCTCACCGACCAGGTACACTGCCCGTTAAAGTGTTGTTTTTGGTTAAGTCGGCAAAATATAAATTTAAAACTTGAATCACAAATCACACCCCTAACTATAACACATCACTTGTGCATCACTAGCTGGTTCATTGCCACCTTGATTAGTACTATGTTCTTCACCTTCAGCCTATTTTTCTGCACCTTGTTCATCAGCCACTTAATCTTCTGTGTCATTCTTAATATCTGTAGTCTTTGCGTTATTAGCCTTTTCAGTTACTTCATCTTCATCACTCAAGATGTCTTCTACTGCTACCTCAGAATCAGAACTTGAACTACTAGAGCTGCTATTAGACTCATCTGGAACCTCTGGATTCACTCCAGCTCCCTCATTTGAGATTTTGACCTAGCTCATCAGGAACCTCTAGAGTTATGTTAGATCCTTTACCTGAGTCTTTTGAACGTTGTTGAATGTAGAAGTCATATTTTCTGGCCTTTTGTGCTTTCTTCATATCTAACTTTAATTGAGCTGCAATAGATAATGTTTCTAATCCTTTCAATTTCCCTGAATGATCAATTCTTTCTTCTTCAACTTCTTATTCTTGGTGAGCTTCTTCACCAATAGCAACACCAATTGATCTTTTTTTACCAATGGTACTACTTCTTCTTCCTTAGTCTCCTCAAAATCAACCAAATCATCCATTTGTTCTGACTCGTAGACTTCTTTAATTATTGTTTTGGATTGTTTTCTCTTTGGAATTCTTAATCACTGCACAGCTATTTTGACCCTTTTCTTGGAAAGTAATCCATTACCTCCCTTTACAGCAGGTGTAGATCCTCTTGTAGCCTTCTTTAAGTACTCTAAAATACTCAGCAAAAGCCTTTATGTCATCATTTAGCATCACTGCTAAAATTTCCATTCCAAAGACTGGATTTATTGTTCCATTGTTTGCAAACTTCAGGTTTCCAAGTGTTGTGTCGAGCTTAATAACATGTTGGAAGGATATAGGTCTCTTGGGGATTTTTTCATTCTTGGACATTATGTATTTTACAATGAGCTTTGTGAACCTCAGGTATGGAATTAGTTCTTGTTTCTTTCTTTCTAGTACTAATTTGATGTTTGAAATCTTCCCAAATAAGTTCAGCAATGTCAATGTTGATGTCCAGTGATTAAGAGTCTTGGAATATTCCTCATAATAGTTGAAGCATTAGGAGTCTTGGACAATCATAAGCACTTGCCTTCCCTATTAAACACCTATTAATCATTGTCAGGAATGTTCGCCAAGGTTGGTATAGTTCACTGACTCTTAATACAGATACAATCTTGATTGGATTAGAACATCTAAGCTGAATGATAAATCTGATGATCTCTTTCTTAGAAGCTGGAGGTGTAAAAGGATGATCAAGATCTTTAGGAGAAATACTTAAGGCATTACAGAGTAAGTCTGCATTCACTTCTATCACTTGATCACCCATTGTAAAGTAGTATTTTTGGGTAGACAACTCTTATGTGATGGTATACCAAAACCGCTGCATATAGATATCTGGAGCATCTGCAGTTGCAATGAAAGCATTGTAGAAAGAATACTGCTTAAGAATCTCCAGACACACCTTGTAGAGTACATCTGGTTGAATCTTATCCAGGGCAATCCTAAAGTTGCTAGCTGAAATCTTTACTTGCTCATTGATTGGAACAAGGGCAACATCTAACATGACTACTTGTTGTTGTTGTTGTTCATCTAGTTCTTCAACCATTGTTTCTGCTTAAGAAATTCAATACATATTCATAAATATGACAGTTAATGCACATAAGTGATTGAATATCTATTTGTAGTGTTTTGTTGTTTGTTTGATCTGTTTAATGTTTGACAAGTCAAGTTTAAGTTTTAAACAAGTTTTAGTTCAAGAAGGTCAATTTAATTATGGTTAACAAGTAATCATAAATTTGATCATTCAGAACCAAACATGTCATAATACTAAATATTTATTAGTATAAACACGGAGTCAATCAACGTAAAATTATGGTCAAATTGCATAAGTTGACTAAGCCGAACTATTTATGAGGTATGGTCAAACTACAAGAGTTGACTGAGTCAAACTGTTTAAGAGGTGTGGTCAAACTGCAGGAGTTAATTGAGTCAAACTGCATATGTTTTGGTCAAACTGCATAAGTTCGCTTAGGTCAAATCGCATATATTGAGGTCAAACTACGTAAGTTGACTAAGTTAAATTGCATGTATTAAAGTCAAACTGCATAAGTTGACTATGGTCAAATCACATGTATTGAGGTCAAACTGCATAAGTTGACTATGTCAAAGTGCATAAGTTAACCAAGTCAAATTGTGTATCAGTTGAGGTCAAAGTGCATAAATTGACTAGGTCAAATCGTATAAATTGAGGATAAATTGCATCAGTTGACCATGGTTAAACCGCATATTTTGATGTCAAATTGCATAAGTTGACAATGGCCAAACCACATATTTTAAGGTCAAATTGCATAAATTGGCCAAGTCAAACCGCACCTACATGATCAAACCGCACCTACATGATCAAACCGCATGAAGAACATAACAAACCGCATTTGATTCAAAGATTTTGCTTTAATCAACTTTAAACATAGAATATTCAACCAATCATTTACCACAATCATGGAAATCATACAATAAACATCAAGAGATCAATTTTTGCATTCTATGAACACCTATATCATTCAAAAAATTCAACCAAGGGGACGAAATGCATTTAGGTTTCTTCTAGAGAGATTTAAACATACAAATATGTTATTCTAAATAAATTACAACACAAACCCACAAACTTAAACACCTCCTTTGACTATTTCGAAAAAAACGCATGAACAATCAATCCTAAGGAACTCAATGATTCGATTTATTAAAAACTACTTCTACACTATCCACAGAATCCCCTTAGGATCAAAACCCTTCAATCAATTTAGGATTTCATTAACTTTTGAAAGTTATGAACCCTAAGTCGAAATTAAACCAAAATGAGTAATTAAAGTCAATACTAACTAATTCCTTTAAACCATGGTATGTTTAGGTGATAGGGAACATTATGAAATCATTACCTTTTGAAAGAACACGTGTTTTGATTCTTGGAAAAAAATTTAGAAGGGTGCGGTTTATTTAGAGAGAAAGGAGCAAAGGGTGCATTTGGTTTTAGAAGACCAAACCGCACCTTGTGTGGTGTTATTTTGAGACTTTGGTCTTTTGGAAAAACAACCCCCTGAACTTCCTATCTTCTATTAATTGCAAATGACAACTTTCCTTATGGCATTTTCAACTATAAGCAAGTAGCAAAATCAGTCCTTGTAGTTTAAGCCTAAACTAGTTAACAAGTATTTTGCAATTAAGCCCCTATAATTAGAAAATGACATCTAAAGTCCTTTCAGTTAATAAATTAACTCCCCTTTAAACTATGATCCGTCATTTATTAAAAACTTTTATCTGTTTGTTTCTTGAATTTTAAAGATCGTTTAAAAAGATTATTTCTGAGCACTTTTTCTCCTCCTTAAACAATGACCCATTTTCTATTTAAAGAGCAGTAGTCGTTGTTTGAGTGATAGAAATTATCTTTTTAAATCTTTTAACCATTGATTTTCTTAGAATAACAACGTTTTCACCAACCAAACCAATAAAAATAAGTTTTCTCTTATTTTAAAAAAATGCACTGACACATACATTTATTTTATAGTAAGCACGGGTTGTGTAGAAAAGTATACACAAACCTTTACATGATCCTGAAGTAGATTATGCCTGAGAAACTGAATTCCCGTTAAGAGGACAAGTTTTATTTTTGAGGAAATACTTGCCTTTAAGATGCTGACTGGTTGCAGTCTGAAATAACTGCAAGCCAATGACATGTTTTGAAAACTTTTGAACTTTTGTTCGAACTTTATTTACAGCTTTGTGTTATTATTAAATGACATTTCTAAAGCCGTAAATATTATTGATTACAAAAGACATGTCATGGAAATATGTTTTTGGTATTTTCTAATTTTGTATTTTGTTTTCTTGGTTTTATATTTTCCTATTTATTTTTCATAAAAATCTAAGCTAAGAAATGAAAAAAAAATCTGTTTAGGTTTTTATGTTTTTATATATTTACATAGGATACAAGAAGAGATTCCACCATTACTCTTCTTCGTCAGAAACAATTTTAAGTGTTTCTGAAGACATGCTTTTATTTTAAGCTTGTTGATTAAGAATACGAATCGTTCCCTAGGTAAAGCTTTTATGAAGATGTCTGCCAGCTGATACTCAGTTCTGACGAAGTAAAGCTCAACCACCCCATTTTCAACTTGTTCCTTGATAAAGTGATACCAGACATCAATATGCTTCGATCTTGAATGTTGAACGTTGTTTTAGCAAAGAGCAATAGCACTTTTGTTATCACAATACAAATGAATCTTATTGAATTCAAATCCATAATCTGTCAGTTGTGATCTCATCCATAGGATTTGAGCACAACATCCAGATAAGGCAATGTATTATGCCTCTGTACTAAAGATAGCAGTGCTTTTCTGCTTCTTTGTTGACTAACTGACAAGTCTATCTCCTAAGAACTGGGCACTGGAAAAAGTACTTCTTCTTGTGTCTTGACACCCAACATGATCAGCATCTGCATAAGCTATTAGTGTAATACTGGTATCTTTCGAGTACCAAAGACCCATATTAGTGGTACCATTCAAGTATCGAAAGATCCATTTAACTGCATGAAGTTGATTTTCGGTAGGTCGTGCCTGATACCGGGCACACATGCATACTACAAATACAAGATCAGGTCTACTGGATGTAAGATACATAAGGGAGCCAATCATTCCACGGTAATGTGTGGGATCAACTGTTTTCCTCATAAATCTTCATCCAGTTTAGTTCTGTCCACCATAAGGGTGTCAACCGGTTAACTGGAATTCATACCATATTTCTTAAAAATTTCTAAAGCATATTTAATCTGGTTTATAAAGATGCCTCTAGGACTTTGAGAAATTTAAAGTCCAAGAAAAAATGAAATTTTGCCTATCATTGACATAAATTTATACCATGAGTATGTCTTTGCCTTATTTCTTTGTGAATAATGTAGGGTCGACTGCACCTTTGGAGAACTTTTGAGTCAGTAGAAAACTTGACAACATATCATACCACGTACGTGGAGCCTGCTTCAGCCCATATAGAGCTTTTTTTAGCGTGTATACGTGGTTAGTGTTAATACAAATAATGTCTAAAAACGTTATTTTTATTTTTTGACCTCTCGATGTTTTGAAGATAACAAAATGTAAAAACGTTTACGATAAAAATAAATGTTTACAAGTTATTAATCGTAAATTTCCATTTCAAATTTAAATCACTTAAGGTATGTATAAACAAATCATTTAAACATGATTAGTGATCAAGAAAATAATTTTCATAACCATTACATTTCCACAAAAGTATTTTTACAAAAAACAAATATATACAAAATACTTTTTAAATAAAAGAAATGTTTTATTTAAACATAAAAATTCAAATACGGTTTTCCCCCCAAAATGGAACCTTCCACACCAGATTTAACCTTTCCCACTAAAAGATAAAAAGGAAGCATCAGTCTAGTGGGGCCCCCTGATAGGCTGGGCGGCCCCCAGATATACCTGGGACCGCCACTAGATGACCATTGAGATTTCCTGGCTATAAATACTGCACTATTTCTGTTGGAATTGTTGTAGTCTAGTGATTTCTCCTTCTTTCTTCTAAGAACTAAATCTCTATTTTGATTATCTTGTGTAATTGTGTAAATCGGATAGAGTATAAATCCGATAGTGTAGATCTTGTGATTGGGTATTACTTGTGAAGTGGTAGATTGGGTATTAGCTTGGATCGATTTATGGATTCTGACGAATATCTAGAAGGGCAATCCATGCAAAGACCACCACTCTTTGAAAGTGATAGTTTTATTTATTGGTAAAATAGATTCAAAACATATGTTATATCAAAAGATCTTGATCTTTGGCATGTTATTACTAACGATGATTTTCATCCTATTGAACAAAATCCGAAAACCAAATTAGATGAGGTTATCCTTTTTAAAAAACAAAGTGATGAACTTAAAAGGAGACTTGCAAGAAATAACGAAGCTAAAATGGTTATTTACAAACCTTTGCCTAGAAAAGAATATGAAAGAATTTTTATGTGTAATACGGAAAAAGAAATTTGGAAAACTTTGTTAATCACCCATCAAAGTAATAGCCAAGTCAAAGATAACAAGATTGACCTTTTAGTAAAACAATATGAACAATTCATTATTTCTGAAGACGAATCTATAAATAGTGCCTTTGCTAGATTTAATACTATTATCACTAGTCTAAAAGCTTTTGATGAAGGTTATTCTAGCAAGAATTATGTTAGGAAGTTTCTTAAGGATCTACATCCTAAATGGAGAGAAAAGGTCATGGCGATTAAAGAGTCAAAAGACTTAACATCACTATCTCTTGATGAATTTATCGGGAACCTCAAAGTTCATGAAATGATCATCAAGAAAGATTCCAAAATAGTCAAAGATAAAGATGAAAGGAGATCTCTTGCTTTAAAGGCTAAGAAGGAATCTAGTGATGAGGAGTGTTCAACTTCCGGAAGTGAAGACGAAGAGTACGTCATGGCGGTGAGAGACTTCAAGAAGTTCTTCAAAAGAAGAGGAAGATTTGTAAGGCAACCTAGGAACGACAAAAAGACCTTTCAAAGAAACCGAGATGATAAGAATGGAAAAAGTGAAAGGAAGTGTTTTAGATGCGGAGACCCAAATCATCTTATTGGAGAATGTCCAAAACCACCGAAAGACAAGAACCAAAGAGCATTATTAGGAGGTTCTTGGAGTAATAGCGATGAAGAAGATGATGAAAAGATTAAAGACGAAACGTGTCTCGTAGCTCAAGCGTCAAATGAGGTATGTTCCGATTCCTCTTACTTTAGTGACAAAAACTCATCAATAGACGATTTAGCTCTAGACAATGAATATGATAAACTATGCAAAATGAGTCTAAAAATAATCACAAAGAACAAAAGATTAAAAGCCGTTAGAAATAGCTTAGAAAATGAGCTTAGTGAACTAAAAGAAAAATTGTCCACACTCGAGAAAAATAAGCGAGTTGATCTCGAATGTACAAAATGTCAATTGCTTAGAATTGAAAATGAAAAACTCAAAGAGGAGGCTATTAAAATAACAAAATTTGAAAAGAGTATACATTGCTTAAATGAAATGTTGCGTAATCAAAAACCCTCCAGAGATAAGTTAGGTTTAGGATTCAATTCATTTGAAGCATCAACTAGTGGAACTAAAGAAATAAAATTTGTGAAATCTTAGAAAGAAACATCTCCTAGTGGAGGTCCCTTATATAAGGGCGACCCCCATATGGCAGAGGTAGCCCCCAAAGCAATTATGGGACCGCTAGTCTGTTTACCAAGTTCTGAAAAATCTGTTTCTTTTTAAAAATCCATCTTAGGACATAGACCAAAACATATAATGATAAACAACGTCAAAGTTCCAATTTCTAGTGATAATGAAGTTAAACAATTTTACAACCACGAGTTGGATTCTCAAAACCAAATTTTAGATCAAAAACTCAACCACCTAGAATAGTCAATAATAATTATCCTCATTCTAAGACACCATAAAAAAAGAAATGTTGGTGGACAAAACCAACCTCATAGTTTTCTTGTAACTTGGAACAACTTTCAACGTCAAAGTTACATGCCATGGGAAATGTGTCCTCCATTTCCACATCCTAATCAATTGCATCAAATGATAGGGATGTTTAGCACTAACAACTTTGGACCCATGAGATATTGGGGACCAAATGTTTGAGTTATTGTCTTATATAAATAGATACGCCTTAGAGTCGACTTGGAACCCGATGAGTGGATAAAGGATAGCGGATGCTCTAAACACATGACGGGTAACATCATTGGTAGTAATCTTCGCCGTAGTAATCTTCGCGGTAACATCATTGGCA
Organism: Tanacetum coccineum; assembly: GCA_026074375.1. Taxonomy (NCBI): domain Eukaryota; kingdom Viridiplantae; phylum Streptophyta; class Magnoliopsida; order Asterales; family Asteraceae; genus Tanacetum; species Tanacetum coccineum. Next base: position 34,474 of record BQNB010059305.1, read on the forward strand.
AAGGTACGATTTCTAATGACTCTCTCAATATAGAAAATGTAGAACATGTTGATAACTTAAGATTTAACTTGCTAAGTGTAGGACAAATATGTGATAATAAGTGTGGAGTAACTTTCTCTGAACATGATAGTGAAATCATTAAGGACAGTAAGATTATAGATAAAGGTATTAGGAAGAAATGCTTATATGTGATGAAATTAGGAAATAAGCCAAAAGACAAAAAATTTCTTGCAACGATTGATGAAAATTCCACATTGTGGCATAAGAGATTAGGTCACGCTAATATGCGTCTTATTCAATCATTAGCATCTAAGGAATTAGTTAGAAACTTACCTAAGCTTAACTTTGATCAACACTTCTGTGATGCTTGCAAAATTGGAAAACAAGCTCACGCTAGTCACAAAGCTAAGAATATGGTCTCAACGACTAGATGCTTAGAACTCCTTCATGTGGATCTCTAGTATATGCATTATATATAAACGTTATAGTTAATACATATATAGTTATACTATATATATAGTATATATATATATATATATATATATATATATATATATATTTATATATATTATATACATATATTATATGATTTAATAAAGTTTTAGTCACGTGCTGCCGTCTATATATGTACTATATAGGTCGGGTGTTAAGAGAAGATATTGCCTTGTTTGTTTGATTGATTGATTTGGATCAATTTGCTTAAGGTTAGTTCATAGCCCTTGACAATGTATGTGATGGCCGTTAGTTGTACATTTTTGTAGTGTCTATATACTCGTTGGATCCCCAGTAGAGATATTTGGGGGAGGCGCAAGTTTGATTCATGTTTGTTTGTTGGTAGGTGTAAAGTTAGTCGCATATTGTACGTATTGTGAAAATTTTGTGTAGGTGCGAGTGGGTCCCTTACCGATAGTGTCGAGTGAGCTTGGTTGGCGGCGTCTCAGGTTGGATATGAGTGGTGTTCAAAGATGGCTGCTATGTTATTTTTGTAGTGAGTCACGCGGATAAATGCTGGCTCCTATGATAGAGAGTCGAGGTAAGACGAGGTAACAGCTCTATTCTTGGCGTGTTTAAAATGAAGTGCGTGTCTGATGCGGAGTGAGTAATCTTCGCATGAATTAGGTAACATCATTGGCAAAGTTAACGATTTTATAATGACTCTATAAATATTGAAAAGTAGAAAAAAATATACATAATTTTGGAAACCATGTCCGGAGGGTTTGAAATCCTGTGTGGGTCCACCTTGTTCAATCGGACATTTTGTTATAGAAATTAGTAGGTATATGATATAATACTTGTTTGGGGCACCTTATTATGCATATGAAATTCATATGTTTTAGTTAACGGTTCGTATTGACTAAACTTTTTACTTATAAACCCAACATGTTGAATTATTAAGATTTAAACAGATGCTAATTGTAGGACAAATACTGTCGATAATATGATTTGTGGTAGTGGAGTAACTTTCTCTGAACATGATTAGTGAATCATTAGGACAGTAAGATTTTAGTTTAAATGGTTATTAGGAAGTAGCTTATTTTGTGATGAAATTAGAGATATAGCAAAAAGACAAAAAAATTTCTCCTGAAACGATTGAGAACTATTTCCACATTGTGGCATAAGAGATTAGGTCACGCTAATATGCGTCTTATTCAATCATTAGCATCTAAGGAATTAGTTAGAAACTTACCTAAGCTTAACTTTGATCAACACTTCTGTGATGCTTGCAAAATTGGAAAACAAGCTCACGCTAGTCACAAAGCTAAGAATATGGTCTCAACGACTAGATGCTTAGAACTCCTTCATGTGGATCTCTTCGGTCCATCCGTTGTACGGAGTTACAGTGGAAACCTCTACACCTTAGTCATAGTAGATGACTACTCTAGGTATACTTGGACTAGATTCCCTAAGAATAAAACTGAAGCCTTCGATCAATTCGAGATATTTGGTAAGAAAATTCAAAACCAATTAGGATGTACAATAGTGTCAATAAGAACCGACCACGGTAGGGAATTTGATAATGAGGTGCAATTTGGAAAGTTTTGTAATGCCAATGTAATTACACATAACTTCTCGGCTCCATGCACTCCTCAATCAAATAGCGTGGTTGAAAGGAAAAATAGGACACTTCAAGAAATGAGTAGGACTATATTGAATGAGCAATCGTTACCACAAAAGTTTTGGTGTAACGCCGTATATACTTCAACATACATTCTCAACCGAATCCTAATTAGAGCCATCCTAGGAAAAACACCTTATGAACTCTTGAGAGGTAGGAAACCTACTCTTGATTATTTTAGAGTGTTTGGAAGCAAGTGCTTCATTTTAAACACTAAAGACTACCTTATTAAGTTTGACCCAAAGTCATAAGAAGGTGTCTTTTTAGGTTACTCCCAAAATAGTAAAGCCTACATCATTCTTAATACACACACTAGGAAAATCAAAGAATCACTCAACGTGGCATTCGATGAAACTCCCCCACCCTTTAAGACATCACCCTTAGTGGATGATGACTTAGATGAAGAAGAAGCAATTAAGGTTACCAAAAAGAAAAACCCTAGAAAATGACATTGAGCATGAAATGTTAGAGATTAACGAAATAGTCAACATTAAGGAATCTAGGAACCATCCATTGGAAAATGTCATAGAAAACCTTAACCAAAGAACCCTTAGGCCATAAGCCCAAAACCAAAGTAACTTCTTTTGTTTTATATCAACTATAGAACCTAAGTATAGGTACTGAACTAAATGAATATCATATAAACAAATATAAACGCAATAGAAGATGTGCCTATTAACAGATCCATAGAGTCATATGATCAATCATAATAAAAACAACAAGATTAATACCTTTGTAGCATGATCAGTAGAATCAAATGGTGACCTTCACCTTAACACAAAACACCTTAATGAAATCA
>BQNB010059306.1:0-20746 GCA_026074375.1 Tanacetum coccineum
ATAAGTCAAGAACTAAAAATAAAACATATAAACATCAACTAAACTAAATAACATTTATTTAAACACACTTAACAATTAAGGCATGCAAATGCTAAATATGATCCTAATTATCTAATAATTAAAACATGCATATATTCATATAAGGCTCATTCGTCCTATAAACTCTGGCCACATCCATCGACAAAATCGATTGCATAAGCCTTATACAAATATACACCACATAGCACATAAATCTTTTAATTATTTTAGGCCCCATTAATTCAATGATAAGGGTCTTCTCGAATTCTTGAATCATGGATCTTACCAATTAAGAAAATATTTAAAATTATGCGAATCTTAATCATATTTAAACCAAATATTTTTAACAAATTAACAAGATTTAAATATATAATATCAATCCATGATAAATTTGCATGATTTTATCATGGATCTTTATTAACAATTAACTAAAAACTTAAAACAATTAACAATTAATACATTAAGTTTTATATAAAATTGCATATAACCTAGATCTCGTCTAATTAATTTTATTAACCTTCAAGATCAAATCTTTTTAACATAAAACACCCACCGGGGCATTAAAATTAATCACGAAACCTTAATTTTTCCAATTTTATCCCTTGTAATTAAAGATTCTACATGATGGCTCGTGATGCCACTGTTGGGTTTTATGATCTAATTAACCAATTAATAAACACGAGTACGCAACGGAATTAAAGATCACATGTATAACTCATTAATTAACAAGGATAGAAGATGATTACCTTTTAGCACGAAACGATAAACCGTTTAAAGGTAACCATTAACACCGTCTTCTATACACGCGTATGTATAATAACTACGCGCAAAACCTCCAAGATCTAAAGTAAGATCTCTCTAAGCTTCCACACACAATACGTTCTTAGCAAACAATGAAGTATGCTAGTACTAATAGTGTTTTAGTAAACGAACACCACAACACTTGAATCTAATCAACACGCGAGCTAACACCACGATGGTAGTGGTTTACGATCGCCAAACAAAACCCTTAAGGGTTGTTTGGTTTAGTTCGATCAGCAAAAGGGAGAAAACCAAACCCTTAGGGGTGTTGGTTTCGGTCGAACAACAAGGGAGGAAGAGAGGGAGAGATTTAGGGATTTTTCACAAAACATATCTCAATAATGAACCTCAAGTCCTCCTTATATAGCCTACACAATCTTGGAGAACAAGCAAGCAAGCCCAAACCCCCTTGGGTTGTAGGTTTCGGCCGACCAAAGGGAAGAGAGGGGTAAACCCTCACTTTCCTTTTTCCCGTTTTGACATATTAGTGGAATTACAAATTGATAATTTGTAAATTGATATATATTTATTTATCGTTTACTAAAAACACTAATTAAAATTAAACATTGTTTACGTATTAACGTGTGCGTCCCCTTAGGCTCGAATAAATAATTCGGACATATATTTATTTACGATGGACATATTCCAACACAACCCACCTGAATTATGTGAAGCCTTTTTGTTTTCATGTTCATAAAAGTTTGGTCACGAGGTGGTGGGGGAGTGTGGAGAGGGAAGTGGGGTCTACTGGTGACGGAGAGGGGAGAAGGTGGTGGTTGGGAGGAGGAGGTACGATGGTGTGATGGTGGTGGAAGAGATTGAATGGAAGATGAAGAAGAGATTAGATTATTGACTTACTGGGTGGAAAATGTCAAAACATAAAGTATAGGGGCTACCTATTAAAAGGTAAGAAAAAATAAAACTGGACTCATAATGCAATTTATAATGCTCAGCCGTACTTCAAGTGTAAGTTCAACTCGATAGGAAGTGGTGAGGTTTTTCTTACACGGAAATTTCATCAACAAAATGATACAAAAAAGGAACCATATGGAACGTATACCAGCACATGTTTCACATGGAATAACTATTCTAAGTAATGCAGTGATCATACGAAACAGATGTTGCAAGCCGTCAACATGAACATGAAGGGAACACGAAACCTTACACCATTTCATTGACATGTATAAGAATACAGAGTTTACAAACAGACGCCACGCAGTTTGTTGCAATGGGAAAAAATAGAAAACTAACAAAACAACAGATTATTTCGAATATTAGTAAAAAGATAATCATATGGATTGTATATTTGTAATTTCGTATGTATATGTAACTTTTGCAGGAGTATATTTGATGTCTTCCGATGAATGAGATTCAATATGATCTTACCCAATTCTCGAGTATTACTATAGAGTCTTAGTTGCCGCATGTTGCCAGCAAAACTTGCTATCTTTACCTGGTTTCCTTTTACAAGATGAACCATTACGTGTAATGGCTGCACAACTCGATGAACCTTTCCCATCAACCTCTATCCCCTTGTGTTCTTCACAACTCTTTTCCTTATCACAAAATGTCCCGATTTCTAAATTTAAACCAGATTGAATGCGCCTATTTAGTCTCATCCCTTTATGATCCTCACATCGTTTTTTCCCAACAACGGGAACTCTTGTACATATAGAAGAATCGGTACCTACTTGTTGTAGTGTCAAGATACTGTTCTCAGTATTTTTGGCCAAGAAGTTGAGTTTGGATTAGTCTTCAAGAAAAAGGGGGGGTGATTGTGATGCTGTTGCTGATTATAGAACGAGCAATGATAATGAGTGTGAGTTTCATTTTTTCAGCACAAGGTCAAGCACATTCCGATCGAAGGAGGAAAACTATTCGTGAAAGTGTTGTGAGAATACTAAAAACTCTTAGATGTAGAGGAATGAAAGGCATACGTAACAGAAGAGCAAGCCGCCACAACTCACTGATAGATCTGTCAAAGAAGGAAAAGTTACTACGGATCAGTTATATCCTTCAATGGCGTGATCAGCACCCCTCATGATTCGACAATGAGACCCTCTTCTCAAACTCAAGATGACACATCAGTAGAAAATTAGCATAAATCTTTCATAAATAACAGATTCAGAAACGATCAGAAAGTGGAATGGAAGCCTCTGCTCATAAGGTTGCAAAGAACGACGGTAAAGAGAGCATCGACCATAGTGACATCAGAAGGAAAGGTTGGCAGTTCGTGAGGAAAGACCAAGGTTGGTGGATCCTAGACCCTGAAAAGGTAATTGAGTGTACAGAGACCAGGCTGGACTAGACCTGGAGAATAGTTTTTCAGTTTTTTTTTTTGTTGTTTTAAAGGCTATTTGTGACCAGACCCTGAGCCCGCATTGATGACTTCTATGCTATCGTCTTACCCTTGGATGTTCATGAAAATCCAAAGCTACAGTGCATGAACCATAGTCAACGTGGAAAATCCAGAATGTCCATCTGGGATTTTCTTATCATCAATGAAGATATCTGGATGATACAGATACCTTGTGGGATCAGTTCCTTAATGCACAAACTAATCGAAAGATGATCAGGATAAGTCTAATGTTAAAGCTGAGATTGTTTCCATAATACCTGATCCGAGTCATCAAACCGACACACCAGCTCCTCCAGTATCTACTCCAGTTATTGATATCTCATCTCCTCAATTGTCTTCACATGTCAATGCCCCACTCCTGACAGCTACAACTGAAATGACAACAACAATCCTTACACTCCCACCACCTCCACCATCTCAAAGCGTAACAGATTCTGGGTTAGCTGCTAGAGTTGTTGAGTTAGAAAAGAGGAATGCAGAGTTGGAGCGTGTATTCACAATCCAGAACAAGACGACCAATAATCTCGCTTCCAGAATCTTTACTTTGGAGCATCATGATCTAGAATACAGAATCAAAAATTACATCCGTGATGCAGTGAAAGATTTTATACAAGCTGCTCTTCGAGCACCTATACTTCAAAGCTTCCAAGATTTAACTAAAAGTGAAATGAAGCAAATGCTCCATTAATGAATGTTTGAGAGTGGATCATACAAGGAGCATCCTGAACATGCAGAACTCTATGATGCTCTGGAGAAGTCAATGTCTCATGACAACATGGACGCACTTCATGAGGAATTGTCCAAGAAATGAAAAAGACGTCACGACGACCAAGATCCTCCATCTTCTCCAAATGATGACGATCAAGACTCTCCACCTCCTCCTCTAAGGGACTCAGATTAAAGCAAAAAGAGGAGACACAATTCAGATGCTCCTGGGTCAACTCAACCTCCTTTTAAGGATTTTGAGCAAAGTACGAAGAAGAAGCCGGATTCTGATGCTTCTGTAGCACAACAGCCTCCAGCTCACACGTCTTCTGCCTGGAAAATCACTGACACAAGAGATGCTCCCTCTGGCTCTTTAATACACATGTCCGAGCCTCAATCTGAACAATCTTGTGATGACACTCCGACTCCAGATGATACGCATGCCTCAGATCCAGAGGATGCCGATAATAGTTCAGACCAATACCTAAAGAAGAAAGACCAGCTTCACCTAAATCAGAATAGGTCATTCCTCCAATTGACTTACATGAAGCTAACAATAACTAGGCAAATGCATTAGCCAAAACATATCAAGATCCAGATGAAAACAAGCTTCATAACAAGATTGATGATATAGGCTCATTCATCAGATGGTATTGTGGAAGGATTGGAAAAGAAGAGCTCAGCAAAGCCAATCTTGAAGGTCCAGCATTCATGATGGTTAAAGGTTTTCATGAGAACAACATTACTCTTCAGTTTTAGATGGAAGAATGTCATAAGCTTCTTACAGATCAGGTTGATTTGGTTAATCCTGAGGGTCATTGGATTGTTCCTAATATTAGCAAACCGTTGCCATTAGGAGGACCTCCAGGTCAGATGACTATTCAACCATAATTCTTTTTTAACAAAGATCTGGAGTATCTTCTGACAGGAGACAAAGAATGGAACAAAGCTTTATCAATATCCAAGCTTAAAGCTGCTCATTATCAAGACTTTGGACTTGAAGAATTAGTTCCGTCATTGTGGATTGAAAGTGATCGAGAATATGACATTAGTGCAGCTTATGGTATCACACACTGGTGGTTTAGAAGAAAGCAATTCTACATCAACAAACACAGTGAGCCCTCAGATCGTGATGCAGTCAGATCTCATATGCGAATTCTCAGTGTTATCAGTATCAAGACTTATGAAAGATACGGTTACAACTACTTGAGAGAGATAGTTCTACGACGAGCTGACTACAAAGAGTACAAGATCTCAGAAAAGGACTTCAAAAATCTTCATCCCAATGATTTTGAAGACTTGAACATACTTCATATTCAAGGCAAGCTCGACCACCTACCTAAGCAGGACAAGGTTCATTTACGCAACGCAGTCAATTTATGGACCAGAAACATTGTCATAAGGAAACGTGTGGAAGACTTGCAGCTAGGTATTGAGAGCTATCAAACTAAGCTTAATCTGGAACAACCTAACTGGGATGCATCTGATTTTCCCTTCAAAGAAGATTACACCATTGTCTTCAAACCAAGAGCAGTAATTTACAAAGACAGGGATGAAAATAGGAAGATGATGAGAATAAATGAGGTGCACAAGTTTAGCGATGGAACGTTGACAAGAATTAAAGAAAAGCTGGATTTCATGGTTAAAGATTTCAAGCTGTTCAAGTTTAATAAGGGCATGGAGAATAGGAAATGGATTGAAGACGACAAAAGAAGGAGTGAAGACTTTATCGAGGTGATTGAAAGAAGACTAAAGATCAGGAGAATCTTTTGAAGTCTGGAAAGCTGTGTCGGTGGAAGACTAAGAAATATTGACTACAGGTTGATCAACAGAACAGAGTAACATCAAGGTCAATATTATCTTATTGTGAATGCTATATCTTGTACAGTATTAAGTAGTATATCTTTTGATGATTATGTGTAGGTATAATTTATAACCCTTGAGGGGAGCATTAATATGTTTTAATACACGACTTATGAATAATTGGCACATCTTTCTCCTAATCATTATAACATATTTAAATCAATTGATATCCAAAATGTCAAAGGGTTTAAAATTTTTGATAAGGGCAGAAAATGTGATTAAAATATGTGAATAATAAAAATTGTGATTATTAGGACTCATGTGTATACTCCACCCAAAGGTGCTAAACAATTTCGAATATCGATGCACATTTTGAGGGGGATCATTTCTGAAAAATCAAAAACAATCGGGGGACAAAACGCTTTGATATTTATATCATAAGTACCTTGATTGAATTTTCAATTGGTTTTATGGAGAGGAAAATTGTACCAAAAGACTGACCATGCATTTTACTTTATCGGAGTTATAAGGTTGGTAAGGTTAGGTATAAGTCCCAATGATCCAGCCAGAACCGGAGGGATCTACCTAGGGACAATCCACTAGTTAGTGTAGAAGTCCTTAGGTATGACATAAAAACGGAGTAAAAGTGAGAATAAGGGAAAAGTGCCGATTGAGATGGAGCTAGTACTGGAATAAACCCAACAAGGTACTAGTCATGAAGTCTCAGTAAGTACTGAAGGGGTTGAAGAATTAAAAAGAATTGTAAGGATAAAGGGTGTAAAGAAAGAAGCCCTCCATATACTTAGGCAGAAACCGGGTCAATACATATGCTGTCAGAATCACTAAGATGATTGCTGACATTGAAGACCGACATCATGGACCTAATGATACAATACACAACCCTCCCTAGCTACTCAGAATCTCCCAAAAGATTTCTATTTCATTTATCACGGAGACTAAACACGTAATGTATTGACTTTCTCACTCTAAGTTAGTTGATATTGAAAAGGTAGCAGTCAGCTCCAGCCTCCAATCACTAAAACCAAAATGCACTATTGAGTCTAGAGCCAAGAGATCATCAATTAATCTCATTAGGACACATTTCCAATTCTCTTGTCTTTCACACACTATGGAAATAAGACTATCCTAAGGGTCCTATGCATTATCCTTGTGATATTGCCAGAACATATAAGTAAAACGAAGGTTTTTATAATGAATATGGAAATCCCGCTAGAGCCAACATCAAACAAGCTCTTGGTAGGTGACTTGTGCGATTCTACAAGAATCAAACTTGTGTCAACTAGAAAGAGACGATGGTGCGATTCTACGAGAATCAAACTTGTTCCAGTATAAGAATTGACGGTTATTGAACATTTGACAATCAATCAAAACTATCGAAGTGTTACAAAACATTTTCATAATTAATACTTGGATTGATTTTTCAAATCAATTTTCTCTTTATTGCTAACTGTTTCATTATAGGATCATATAAAGATAGAGATGGTGATACCCCATTCTAGAAAATACAAGTCAATGACCGAATGCTCAGACATGACCTATACTTGTTATGAAGTTATAAAAGATCTCATAAAGGTGTCAAAGCTTCCGCAAACTCTGATATCGTTTATTTCTTCACAAGTGCACAAGATGGCGATACATTACAAGGTTATGAAAGATTAGATTTGGCTGATGATCTCAAGAAAGCTCCAGATCACAAACAATGACATGTTAATGTTAATCAAAAGATCACTACCCTAAAGTACATAGATGTATCATAATGAAGAATTCAAATGTCTACTGGCAGCTGTAAATCGAGATCAATCTATCAAGATCATTGAAGTGCTTAAGTTTGTCTGTAATTTTAGTGTTGAGCCTTCATAGAGGAGAATGGTAGATATTAGAAAAAGACTCGGTCAACCAGTCGTATTTGGTAATGTTATTATAGCTCGTTGTTAATAGTTTAACGTTCGACTTTCGGCTATTAACCCGGGTACTGCGCATACCCAGTATTTGTAAGAACTTATATATTCTCTTCGAACTTTGAGAGGTATGCTAGTCAGTTACATCATTTCATTTTACCATTATTCAGTGTCTTCTCTAGAAACTCTCTCAAGTGTTTCTACTCTCTAGATACTAGCTCAAATCCCATAATCATCACCGTGTTATGATATATGATAAACCATAGAATCTACCTCAACTTCTTGATAGTAGAGAAGGATCTCATGTTACAAATGTCTGAGTTTAGATGAAGGAGGGATTTCTCTATTGGAACGATAGGGTTTTGTAATTTACCATGATTTACCTTGATGGTCTGGAACCTTATCTTTTAGAAATACTAGAAAATGGACCATTTGTGCCTTTATCACCTTTGTCCACTTCTACAAATCCTTTGCCCAAACCTCAGAATCAATGGTCACATGCTGACAGACGACTTGTTAATCAAGATAAGAGATTAAAAAGTATCCTTATTTCTTGTTTACCCACAAATGTAATGAAGTCTGTCATAAAATGTACCAGTGCCAAAGCCATTTGGACTGATCTTATTCTAACTCATGAAGAACATTCTGAAACAAAAGACACCAAAATAGCTGCCTTAAGACTCAAATTCAATGCTTTCAAAGCACTTAAAGGAGAGAAAGTAAATGGAACATTCACTAGGCTAAGGAGTCTGCTAAATGATTTAGAAAACAATGGTGTTTCTATTCCTCAAGCTGAAGTTAATGCTACATTTGTTAACAGCTTACCAAGAAAATGGTTAAGTATGATTCAAACATAGAGGGCCAACAACTCTATCAAAAATGATACTCTGGCAGCTCTGTATGGCAAGTATAACTATAAGGAAGGTCTAATTGATCAAATCTATGAGTCAGAGTTAACTAGATTCACTCTTCAGGGTTTAAAAGCCTTGATTTCTAACCCCTCTATGCAGGAGAGTGACTCTGACATTGAAGAAGATCAGAGGAACAATAGTGAGTTCTTGGCTGACTTAAATGCTGAGTTTCATGAAATAGCCCTACTTGCAAATCAAAGAAGATTTTATAAGAGGTCTGGAAGAGTAGGGTATCAAAAGAAACCAATAGACAAAACAAATGAAACCTGTTTTGCCTGTGGAAAATTAGGACACTTTCAGAAGGAATGTCCCTCACTCAAAACCTCCACACCATCTTATCCTTCATCAAGCAAAACATTCAACAAACCCAAATTTCACACAAACACAACACCCCAAAGTAATCAAAATATTTACAATAATCAAAAGGACTACAGAGTCAAATATAAAGGACTCAAAGCTGAAATAGCAGTCCTCACCAAGAAGATTGATGCTATGAACAAAGGGAAGAGTGAAAAAGGGTTAGTTGTTGAGTCATTTAACTAGGATAAAGAGTCAGTGTCCTTTGATGATGAAAGTGTAACCATATTCAAGGCGTTGATGGCTGTTGCTGATGAACCATCAGTTGGAAAGGCTGATGCTAGGTCAGGTCAATGAGTTGAAATCACCATGAGCAAGGTACAAAAATTCTCTCTATAACTGATAGTGATGAAAGAAAACATGTTCTTGACTATACTCATGTTGACCTCCATTATGTTAAGGACCAGAGGAAGAACTTGCCGAGCAAGTACAACTCTCTTAAACAAGAGTTCTCCTTATGTAAGTCTGAACTAACTGACCTTAAAAATACCAAGGCCCTAAATAGTTCCTTTCAAAATGAGATCACCAAACTAAGTTTGGAAAATGAATCTCTAAAAGATGAAATCTCTGACCTTAAGAAGGTCATTAGAAAATGGACCTCTAGTAGAGTCACCCTTGACCAATTGCTCAGTGAGCATGTCCCTGGTGACATTGTCATGGCTTTAGGAGGAACTGGAAAGAGGAAAGAAAAGGGTTCCTCAAAAGAAATAGTATTTACCAAGTCTGATGTATCAACATCTAAGACTAATCTTAAGTTACCCTCTGACCTTGAGTCTGATGATAACACTCAGATACCTCTGCCTTCTCTTCCTAAATTAATAGGGGCTAAACCATCTGGTGTCACAAAGTGTCTGACCATCACAAAACCCAAACAGCCCACTGATAATGTGGTGCCTGTAACTGTCAAACTTAGGACATAGACAAAACCAACACCTGACTTATCCATTGAGAAGATCCTTCTCACCCTAATGAAAGAGGTAAAAGGACTCAAAGAGCAAATTCAGACTCATTCAGAGACCTCTCTACCTACCTCTCAATCGGGAAGTTCTAGGTCTGCCAAAGGCAAAGATAAGATATGGTATGGACCTTGTAAATACTGTAGGCTAAAAAATCACTTCTTAGAGGACTATTATGAAAAGCCTAAGTGTTCTACATGTGGATCCAGTGACCATCTGACCAAAGATCACCCTGAACAAATTGTGGTCAAAAGAACCCTGACTAAACTTCATACTCAGCTATCTCATGGATCATCTAGGAAAGCTCCTATGATCCCAAAACCATATATTCCTTGCAAATATTGTGGTTTTAATGACCATCACTCTGATGAGTATGAATTCTACCCTGGGTGTAACCTTTGTGGTAGCATTGCCCATGAAACCTCTAATTGTCCTATTAAGATATCTCATAAGAAACCAAGGATTGCTCTTAAGCAATCCTCTGAACCCACTGCAAAGTGGGTTCACAAAAGAAAATAATTCACTTCATTATATCTGTGCATGATTACTTAAAAAGATCTGTATGGTATCTAGACAGTAGCTGTTCTAGATACATGACAAGGTTTAAACAATATCTGCACATATATTCAAAAGAGTCAGGTCTCAAAGTGGTATTTGGAGATAACTCTTTAGGTGACACTGAAGGATATGGCTCAGTGAATTGCAATGGAATCACAATTACCAAGGTTGCTTATGTGAATGGTCTAAAGCACAACTTGATAAGTATCAGTCAGCTGTGTGATGCTAACTTCAAAGTTCTGTTTACAAAGACTCAGGGAACCATATTCAACCAAAACCAAGAAGTTGTTCTCATTGCCCCAAGAAGAAGAAATGTCTATGTCATAGATATGACATCTTACAATGAAGAAAGCAATGCCTGTTTCTTTACCAAAGCCACTCCAAGTGTTAACTGGCTCTGGCATAAGAGAGTATCTCACCTCAACTTCAAAAACATAAACAAACTTGCAAAACAAAACCTTGTTGCTGGTCTTCCCTCTCTGACTTTCTCCAAAGACAAATTTGTTCAGCCTGTGAGAAAGGGAAGCACCATAGAGCATCATTCAAAACCAAGAGATCATTTTCCATCAACAAGTGCCTAGATCTCCTTCATATGAATTTGTTTGGACCCGTTAAACCTTAATCCATCAGCCATAACAAATACACCCTTGTCATTGTTGATGAGTACTCAAGGTACACTTGGGTGTTTTGTCTTAAGAAAAAGAGTGATGCAGCTGACTGTATCATCTCTTTTATAAGAAAAATGGTAAATCTCAATGAAGTAAAGGTAAAGGAGCTGAGAAGTGATAATGGAATAGAGTTCAAAAACTACAAGTTAGAAGAATTCTATGATGAAAAGGGTATCTCTCAAAACTTCTCATCTCCTTGTACCCCTGAGCAAAATGGTGTAGTTGAAAGAAGAAACATAACCTTAATCGAAGCAGCAAGAACTATGTTAAATAGTGTTAACCTCCCTAAATAGTTTTGGGGAGAGGCTGTCAATACTGCTTGCTACACTTAAAACACATCCATCATAGTGAAAAGGCATGGGAAGACAACCTATGATGTATTTAGAGGAAGATCTCCAAATATCAGCTACTTCCATGTGTTTAGGTGTCCTGTGCATACTCATAACCACAGAGATCACCTTGGAAATTTTGATGAAAAGGCTAATGATGGATTCTTTCTTGGCTACTCACCAGTGGCCAAAGCTTTCAGGGTATTCAACATCAGAAGACAAGAAATGGAAGAAACATATCATGTTACTTTCAGTGAAGATGATGAAGCAATCTCTCAGATAAGCACAGAAGGTAATGCAATCAACTTGAATGAAATCAGATCCTTCCCTGATGATGAATTCCAAGAACCAAGGAGGAAAACAACCCAAGAAGCTAGCAATAATAAACATCTACCTTATGTTCTAGCTTATGATCCCCTTTCCTCTAACAACATCAGCATCCCTAAAAATCTCACCTCAGTTGACTCACATCATGCCCAGGACTTTGTCTCTCATGTGGAACATGATGAGCTTCAACATACCAATAATGATTAAGTCTCTATTGAACCTAATCATCTTGAATCAACTAATACTCCTGAACATGCTGAAGTTTAAATCTCTATTTTAGATAAATAGACTACTAAAGCCTTACCCTTACTATCAATTCCTTCACAAACCTCTGAACCTCCTGCACCTCAAGACAGATGGTCAAGAGTAGACACATAAAACTTGTAAACATCATTAGTGAACCTCTGGATGGTGTCACCACTAGAAGCAGAATCAGAGACTCTAAAGCAGCCTCAGCTCATGAATGTTTATATGTCAACTTTCTATCTTAGATTGAACAAAAAAGGCTAATTGAAGCTCTTGAAGAAGAAGGATGGATTATTGCCATGCAAGAGGAGTTGAACCAGTTTGAAAGAAACAAGGTATGGACTTTGGTTCCTTTACCAAATGGGAAAACCATTATTAGAACCAAGTGGATATATGGGGACAAGATGGACGAACATGGAATTGTTATAAAGAACAAGGCAAGACTAGTTGCCCAAGGGTACAAATAAGAAGAAGGGATAGACTATGATGAAACATTTGAACCTATTACAAGACTTGAAGCCATCGGGATCTTTCTTGCATATGTTGCTTACATAGGTTTTATGGTGTATCAAATGGATGTGAAGAGTGCATTTCTGAATGGTAAAATCTCAGAGGAAGTGTATGTACAACAACCACCTAGATTTGAAAGCAGTGAATTTCCCAACCATGTGTGCAAGCTAGACAAAGCTCTTTATGGACTGAAACAAGCTCTTAGAGCATGGTATGAAACTCTTTCAAAATTTCTCACACAGCACAAGTTTGTCAGAGGTACCATTGACAACACTCTTTTTACTTATAAAACTAAGAGTAATGTCATAATAGTTCAGATATATGTGGATGATATCATTTTTGGGTCAACTAGTGATAAAATGATCAAACAGTTTGCTAAACTAATGACCAAAAAGTATGAAATAAGTATGATGGGTGAATTAACTTATTTTTTGGGTTTTCAAATCAAACAAGATTTCAGAGGAATCTCTATTTGTCAAGAAAAATATGTTAAAGATTTACTTAAGAAGTTTGATCTAGCTGATAGTGCATCAGTAAAATATCCCATGCTTCCACCCAACAATTTAGGCCCTGATGACTCAGGGGTCTCTGTCAATGAGACAGTGTTCAGAGGCATGATTGGGTCTCTGATGTATCTAACAGCTAGCCGACCAGATATCCAATTCTCTATATGTCTCTGTGCTAGGTACCAAGCTAATCCCAAGGAATCCCACCTTGTAGCTGTTAAAAGAATTTTTAGGTATATAAAGGGAACTCCAAATCTAGGCCTCTAGTATCCAAAAGAATCAGGCTTTGATCTCAAAGCTTACTCAGACTCAGACTACGCTAGATGCAACCTAGATAGGAAAAGTACTTCAGGAGGATGTTAGATACTTGGTGGAAAGTTAGTATGTTGGAGTGCTAAGAAACAAAACTCTGTGGCAATGTCATCAGCTGAAGCTGAATATGTTGCCGCTGCTGGATGCTGTGCTCAAGTCCTCTGGATCAAAAGTCAGCTGGCTGACTATGATGTGTTATATGACAAGGTGCCTATATTCTGTGATAATACAAGTGCCATTGCCATTTCAAACAATCCAGTGTTAAACTTCAGGACAAAGCATATTGACATCAGGTATCATTTCATCAGAGACCACATTTTAAAAGGTGATATTGAGCTTCATTTTGTACCTATTGATTTGCAACTAGCTGATATTTTTACAAAACCTCTGGCTGAACCAAGCTTCACTAGACTGGTAGCTGAGTTGGGTATGCTTAATATAACATCAGAGGTCTCTGATAAAAAAAATGCATTAAATGATGATCTAAATTGAATATTAAATGTTTGTTTGAACTTAAATGTAACTAATCTAGTCAGAAAACAAATATTCTCCATATTTAATTCATATTAAATACAAGTTGTTTCACACTTTACCACAAAAAGAGGAATTTTACTATGCACAATGAGTATGGGGACCCACGTCTATGACAGTTTTACCACTTTGCATTTAATGCGGAACTCAAAAGGTTTTGTATTTTCAAAATATAACTAACTCTTTTTGGTAGTATATAAACTGTTTTCCCACACACACACTTCATTTGCGAATCATAAACCCAAATATCAACCTTCATCATCCCTCTTAAAAAAATCCTTTTGAACCCTAATTCCACCCAATCATCATGACTTCAGAATCAACATCACAATCACTACCTAAAAAACTCACACGCCCCACCAACGTTTACTTTGAACTTGCTGATGATCATATAGCCTTCAACAACAGTGTTGTACTTTTAGATTTAACGATTCCTGAATTCAAGGAAATGCTTCAATTCTTAAAAGCCTTGGTTATTCAACCATATGCAGTCTACAACAAATACCTTATGGACCTTTGGTATTCTGCTAAAGTTTTAGACAATACCATTACCTTTTCACTCTCACATATTGAGAAATCTTTGTCATTTGATAGAGACATATTTGCATCCATCATAGGATTGGAATACTCAAAGGAATATGTCTCCTTGCCTGACCATGAAGCAATGAAGGATGCTATTGCCACGTTAGGTCTGTCTAATAGGAAAGATTCTGACTTGTCATCAAGTAATCTTGCTCACTCTTCTCCTCTGAGACTTAGATATTTCTCTTCCACATAGAAGGTGCTGATGACCTATTTGGTAAAATTCTAGGGAGGAAATCATGGCTCTCATGATCAGCTCAATGTAAATCAACAGATGATAGCTTATGCTCTTTGCTAGGGTCTGAACATAGACATAGTTGGTGTTCTCTATGGTGATTTAATTTCTAAGCTAACAGTTAGAGGAAAGAAGGGTAGAGAAAAGAACATTTGCTACACTAGATATCTATCTCTGGTCATGGAACATCTGATGGGAAAAGACTATACTAACAACAACCTCACCCCCACAAAATCCTTTCAGATAACTAGCGCCACATTCAAGAAACCTACATCATCTAAGGTTCCCTTAACCTCTCATACGTGCAAGGTGGCAAAGCTTGATGATGAACCGCAGGTAACTTCATCTGAAGGAGCAAACATTGAAACCTCTGGTGCCATGTCCTTGTCCGGGACCTCTGAGCACCCTGCTTCAGTACAAAAGGCAAAACCTGACAAAAAGCGAAGGGTGAAGAAAACCCCATCTTCATCTTAACCAAACGCTTTAGAAGATGTCAGCCCAACTCCAATTTCACAAACCTCTGAATCTCAGCATGCTGAAGGAACAGAGGTCACCACTGACACCACAAAGAGTCTAGATGCCTCCATGTCAGTAGAGGAGCAGGAAAACCAGCCTCAGACCGCTGATACTGCAAAGGTACATAGTATTTAAATATTAGGGGCACTGCAAGCAACCACACTCAAACTTCTCTAGGAGAGTGTGGTGAAGTTAAAGGCTACCCCTGACCCATTAGAGAGTTAGAGTCTACACTACTATTCCCATATCTTCTGTACACTCTGAGTCTGCACCAGAGAATGATACACTGGGTTAATAATGCCCAATGTTGACTCTGAAAACTCTAGACTTTGCCAGGACAGACCCATCTAGTGCATGAAAGTCAGACCTCTGTATGACCTGAACTTTACTCAGACTCAGAGGTCTCCTAGATAATTAAAAGAATCCCAAGGTCTTAGACCTTTGAGGGGTCTGGATAATCACACCCAGACTTCTTAGGGACAGCGAATGGTGATCTTTCCCCACATTATAAACTCACTATAAAAGAATCCCAAAAGTCTAAGACTTTTGAGGGGTCTAGATAATCACACCCAGACTTCTTAGGGATAGCAAATGGCGACCATCAACCTTATTACAAATTCACTATTTTAACTAACATGTTTTTACAGGAACAAGATAATGTTGTTACAGAGGAGATAAATATGGGTGATGATGGTACTGAGTTTGATACTGCTGATGAAAACCCATTTGATACTGAGTCAGAGATCAAATTTGTGAAAAGCTACAAGCCAGTCACAGATAATGAAGAACCTTTGTTTACATCAAAAGAGTCAGATACAAAAGAAGACTCTGAATTGGCCTCAATTCCAGATGATGAAATAGGATCACCTTCTGCCTTCCAGACATCTGATACTAAAGAAAGTCTGTCTAAACCAAAGCTTTCAAAGTCTGAAGAGAAAGATGCTGATAATGTTCTAGATGAACTAGCTGACTTACGAGCTTCCGCTGACAAACCATCAGAATCCATAAGTCATATCAAAGAAGAAATCATCTCTCTCTCCACCAAAATTGGTCAGATGGAATCCAACATCACCAAGAAAGTATCTGAAGAAGTTCAGTCCTCTGTGCTAGTTCTTATCAGTGAAGCTCTAAAACAAGAACTTCCTGGCTTGCTTACAGATGCTTTGAAGACTACTCTTCCTACATTGTTAAAAGACCTCATCAAAGAGTCTGTTGACACCTCTATTGAAGAAAAGATGCATGTCTTTAATGAACAGATTCAGAAAACCTTCAAAGCTCAGATCCCAGAACTATTCATCCAACCAATGAACAAAGAACTTATTGCCTTTAACAAGCTTGAAGCCAACAGATTTGTACATCTCTAAGAAGAGCTCAGCAAAGTTATTCATCAGCAAGTAGGCAAGAAAGTTAAATCAAAGGTCAGAACAAGGATGACCAAGGTTACTGAAGGACTAGACACCCTTGTTAACTTAGTCAAAGACAACTCTGATAACATCTCTAAGCTCAAACAACAGATGACTGAGTTGGTTTCCCTTCTACACTCAACAGAAGTCCTCAAGAAGACTAATGCTGAGGGGGAGAAAAGTGATCATTCTAAGGGAACCAAGGGAACCAACACAGAGGAACCTGAACAAGCAAATGTTCAAGGAGAGTAATAATACAATACTGCTGATCAAACAAGCACAAAGGAACTTAATGGTGCAATGGTTATTCATTCATCCGAGTTAAAAGGTTCAGAGGAAAAGACTGCAGATAAGTCAGTATCAGATGATGAAGATGATGAGACAATAGAAAAAAGATTGAAGGTCCTCATCCCTACACCAAAGCCTCTATAATCCTTCATACCAGATCCTCTTCCTCCTAGAGATCCAACCAAAGGAAAAGAGATTGCCACTGAAAAAGACCCATTAAAATCGCTGGTACCATTCCTTGAACAAAGTGGATCAGACCCCAACGCAATAAACCTTCACCAGTTCAGTGAGTTTGGCAAAAAGATGAATCTGGAAGAGGCTCATGAACAGATGATGTATCTAAAAAGAATTGTTGATCAGAAGGCTGCAGAGGAGAAGACTAAGAAGTCACTTCATAGGATTAATGTTGAAGCTCAAAAGGCTCAGTTGGCAGAGTATAAAGCTAAAAGGGCAAAGGTGCTTGCAGAGTACAATCACTACATCCACTTCAGAGCTCACCTAGGAAGAATCACCAAGATCAACTACAAAATTGACAAAGTTACTAGAGATGCAACAATGAGGATAGAAAGAGATAACCAACCTCTGAGTCTCACTGTCATGGAAAAGTTTGGGTTGAAACAGCTGGGATTCACAAAATGGATTGAAGTACAGGCTCTGGCATCCAAAGGAAAAAAGCAAAGCTAGTGACACTCTACTAAAAAGTCTGAAAGCAAAATTTGAATGGTTGAAGACTCAAGCAGGTAAACTTGGCATCTCTCCTCCACCTGAGCTTACAGAAGCTGGACTCCCTCCTGTTGAAAGAAAGAGAAAAAGAACCTCTGAAATAGTAAAGGAAGTGTTTGTCACTGAACATATACATGTGGATGGAACTCAGAGGAACTTAACTCCACCACCTGGGGTTGTTGGAAAAAGTGGACTGGTGATTCAAGAACCAAAGGCAGGGTTCTTCTACTTCAATGCTAACTTTGACTTAGTATTTCAGAGGGAGTCAGAGTTTTACAAAACCAGCACGGTTCAGCTTATCAGACTCCTCAAACACATCAACCAAGATTCTCCTGAAGCTAAAGAAATGTACAAGATCATAGAGTTAGAAATAGAATCTAGGAATGATGTAAACAGAGCAAAAGAAATTGTAAGAACTAACTTTGATGGGATGGGCATCGATTTTTAATGAATTAATGAAATATGCTTTTTGTGTTCTAAATTATATGTAAGAAGAAGCCTTGACTCACTTACTATAATATTCCTTTACTTAGCATAATTTATATTTAAATAGGGGGAGATTGTTGGGCCAATTAAGTACCCAATTGTCTCTGCCTAGATTTAAACTAAAATTAGGCTAAGTATAGAAGACCCGCTGAGTGCAAAGCATCAGAGGGTAAACGAATAACCAATGAGTGCATAGCATCAGAGGGTAAGGAAGACCCATTGAGTGCATAGCATCAGAGGGTAATGAAGACCCTCTAAGTGCAATGCATCAGAGGGTAATGAAGACCAGCTGAGTACACAACATCACCTGATGATTAAAGGACTCGCTGACAGCATAACTTCAGCGAGCAACCTCTGAGACAATTAAGGAAGTCGAAGAGTACTTGAAGACATACTCGCCAGCTGAGATGGATATCAAATGCTATGTAGAAGGAATGCTCTGAAGGTTCTAAGGTGAATCAGATGTGACAATACTCTGACGATCCTATTACCCTTTGAATAAGAGCAAGTGGAACTTGAGCATGCCTCTTAAGTGTTTAGGCGGGAAATTCTATAAAGATAAAGTATAGGCCAAATAGCTTTATGGAATTAACAAATACAAAAGTAATATGTTAGTGGATTGTTTAGGGAATGTTTTCTTGAAAAGCATAAGCACTCGTCCACTTGGAATATACCACGACATTCCAACCTAAACATTCACTAACTAATTCAAACACTATAAAAGGATAAGGCAAGAAGGAGTAGAAGACATCGTTTATACTGTTGTTGTTTTTATTCAGTCTTTTACTCCTTTATAGAACATACAAGTTTACTTGTTTACTTGTTTGAAGGGCAATCTTACATTGTCACTCAACGTGTGTGATCCATAGCACTTGTAATTCTTTGATTCTTATCAATAAAGTATTACACGTTTGAAAAGTATTTATTTGTGTTATTTATCTTTGATAAGTGTTATAGTATCTTGTAGACGTATAATTTGAGACTTTCAATTAGTATCAGAGCAGATTGATTTATAAAACCTTTCGAAACTATTATTTGTTTTAAAACAAATTAAGATCCAAACATGTCTGGTACTGTACCACCTTTTGGAGTTCATACTGGTAATCCTTGTAGCCCTATTAGAGCTGGTAACCTAACAGACACCATCAACAATCCCACTACCACTAATGTAGTTCCGAATGTTGATGAGAATCTATTAGATATTAGAAAAAGACTCGGTCACCCCGTGCATTTTACTGTTTATTATAGCTCGTAGTTAATAGTTTAACGTATGACTTTCGGTAATTAACCGGGTACTGATACCCGGTATTCTGTAAGAACTATATATACCTCTTTCAACTTTGGAAGAGGTAGCTAGTCATTTATTTATTTTCATTTTACATATACCAGTTTCTCTCTCTCATGTGTTTCTCTCTCTAGAAATTAGCCAAATCCCAGAATCATCACCGTGTTATGATATATGATAAACCATAATTGGTATCAGAGTACATGGGATGATTAGATCGTGTGTATGTGCGATTTCTTGCTTGATTTAGATCAAAAAGTGTACTTTTGAAGGTTTGTAGCTCGTTTTTGATTTTCTCTAGATTTTGATGTTTGTTATGTTAAAGTTTGGGTGTTAAAAGTTGCTATAGCCTTGTAGTACTGAGTTGTGCAAAAGAAATCAAGTGAAATCGTTCAAAAGGGTGATTTATAGGTGTTTTTGAGTGATAAAGTTCGTTGTTCTTCGTGGAGGTTTGGCAGAATTTCTTCATGGCGGTTTGAGGAAAATAATATTTTAATATTTGTCGGCCTCAATTGTCTGCCATTTGCCTGCCACTAGCGGTGGCTTGCTTAGACGGCGGTTTGAGTAAATCATAGATGGCGAGTTGCTTATTTTAAAAGGCAGCGGTTTGAACAGGTTGACGGCGGTTTGATTATTTTAAAGCAATTTACTAAACCAACCTATGGCGGTTTGAAAACTCCGCGGCGGTTTGCTTAAAATCTTGCTGGCGGTTTGCCTTAACAATAGGCGGCGGTTTGCGTATTTTTTTCCGCGACGGTTTGATAACTGATGCGGCGGTTTGGTAATCTGAACAACGGTTTGAGCTACAGTTTTGACACTTGGAATATTTTAAACCTTGGACTTAACAATGCTTAATCACAAAAATACTTAAATTAACTTCACCACTTTTAACATACATTCGCTAATCATTGATCGATCAAAACATATCATATCATAATAAATCAACATGTCTAATATGTCAGAAGATATCCAATATGTCAGTTCCGATACACGCCTACCAATGCTTGATAGAACAGATTTTGAATCTTGGTAACAACGTATTCGTCTGTATTGTTTGGGAAAAGATAATGGAGAGAACATAATGAAGTCAATTACTGAAGGTCCATTTCAAATGGGAACACTCATAGAAACTCGTGCTGAAGAAACTGAGGGTGCACTTCAAATAGGTCCAGAACGTGCTAGAGTCTTTGCCGACCTTTCAGCTGAAGAAAAGGAAATGTATAAAGCTGACAATCGTGCAACGAATATTTTACTTCAAGGTATACCAAAAGACATCTACACACTCATCAACTACTATACTGACGGCAAAGATATTTGGGACAATGTGAAGATGATTCTGGAAGGTTCTGAGTTAACAAAGGATGACAGGGAATCTCAATTATACGATGAATTTGAACACTTTCGCCAGATCA